>JAVKLA010000054.1:15665596-15711129 GCA_034782735.1 Sagittarius serpentarius | reverse complement strand
CCCCCCCCCCCCCCCCCCCCCCCCCCCCCCCAACACCTGTGGGAGTATAATAAACTGTTGAAAGGGCGAAGGGTCACAATTATCAAAATCAGACTGAGAGCATGGAGAGAAAGTGCCCACCAAAATGAACTGCTTCAACAACCCAAAATAGCTAATTATGTAGGAAGAGAGACATCACACCAAGAATAGCCATAATGAGCCTTGATTACATTGCAGCTTTCGCATTTTATTCTTTCAAATACACACCAAGCTCTTTGAAATTCAAGAGTTCTCTTTTGTTAACATCAAAAGGTAAAAGCGCACGAAGGACTGTGTACTTAGTCACTGTGAGAGATGATTAGCAAATTAAGGTGAAAAAAAAGTCCAGGGTTTAAGCAAAAAGAAGAAAAAAAAAATTAAAAAATAGTCGGCACAAAGTGCTAATTATAGTTTCTGTGCAACACCTGGCTTGGTTTTGCTTCTTTAATCAGACTCATTTCAGTTATGGCACAGATTCCATACGGTGTCGCCGCTACCTGCGGAAGGAGGTGTGTGTCTTTGTCATTTCGCTGTCTCAGATGTGTCTGGATGCAGACCAGGTAGCAACGTGAGGGGAAGGTGCAAGGTGCTGGCTGTCCAGCCCATCACTTCTCTTACTTACAAGCACCGGAAAATGAAAGGCATGATATCCTCCCCACTAATTAATGATCTAAATATTTGATGTGGTATTCACAGCACTCGCATCAGGACTTTTGCCAAAGGATGTGTTTTGGTTTGTCAGCGAGAGGTAAATAATTAAGTCTCCTTATTCCTGTTCTAAGCTCCCCAGCTGCAAGTTTGAAGAATAAATAAATGAAGACCACTCAGCAGAGTAAACAGGACTGTCTCACCCTCTGCCTGGCAGGCCGCCGGCATGACGGCCTCCTCCACTCCTCTCCTGCCCAGCCATCAAGCTCCCAAAATTGCCTTGCTGGAGAAAGTCACAGCATGGTGGGCTCCGATGGTCCAGGAGCAGTTCTGCCTCCCCCAGCTCTGCCTCCAGGCCAGGCAGCATTTCTCTCCCCGCCGCTTCCAGGGATGCTCCCAGGGACGGGGCAGCACCAAGCCTTGCTCCCTGCCGACCTCAGCAGGGGATGCCACACCGCATCGAGCCCTGAAAGCACAGCTGGTCCCCCAGCAGTGGCCACATCTCGGCATGTGAGCATGCTTATGCCAGCAGAGGAGGGACAGCAAAAGACAAGGGGTGATATTCTCATAAGCAAGCCAGGGAGCAGATCCCCCTAACACACAGGGTTACAAGATGGGGAGGCACTATCACCCATCACGGTCGAGAATCCCAGCACCCAGCCCAGCCCCAGGTGACGAGGAGCGCATCCTTCTTGGCCACGCTGCTCCTTTTCCTCCAGTCACTGCTATGGCCTTGGGGACATCCTTAAGTTCTCCCCCTGGAGGAGCTGGGCAGCTAGAGCTGGGTAAGGAGCTGGATTCCCTTCCTAAATCCAGGCTAGCAGAGGATGGAAAGAGAGGAAAGAAACTGTTCGGTTGGGTTTTTTTTAAATGCCTCTGTATTGCTTATCCTCTCCCTTGCTCCTGCCTTCCCTCCTTGAGTCTACTCACATGGTCCCATCCCCGTACTGTTGGAGACTCTCCCCATCTTTAATGTACTGAGCCTTGCAGCTTGAAATACGTGAAACCGAACCGCAAGGGGATAAGAAACTTGCCCAAGGTCATTTGAAAAGTGAGTGGCTGAAACAACCCAAAGGTACTTTCTTCACTGTCTGCTCAGTAAACAAAAAACCAACCAACCAAACAAAAAAATCTCAAGTGCTGCTTTGCTATTCACCATCTTCTCCTTCCTAGCCTCTTCTCCCCTTTTCTATTTCCCTTTCTCATGACACCCATCCCTTACTACCTGGACACTTGTACATATTCACAAGCATAACTGCATAAGGAATTTATAAATGCTGACTACATCGTTTGCAGAGATTCGGGCATTCAATTAATTTAGCTTTTCTTTTTTTTTCCCCCTTCTTTTCTTCCAGCTGGCAAACGGTCAGAGAAAAGATCATGAAACTTTTAAATTAATTCATTATTCAACACAGTCCACTAGCTTTTCTCAATAGCTCTGACGACGCAAATTGTTCATAAACGAACCATCCCAAATGCCCACAACATGACTTGCATAAGGGGTGCTGCAGAGGCCACGTGTTGGTGCCTCTGCTTCACGAGTCAGAGCACTCACGGTCTCACCAAGAGCCACGTGCAACACACTGAGCCTGCAATACAGCTCAGCCGCAGCACTTGGTGATCGTTAAAGCTCTCAAGCACCTAGGAAAAGCGTAGGAATAGCAAAATCCCTCCTGCTCATCGTATACGTGGTCCCTTCTGCAAAAGCTGATTTCGTCCCCTGCCAGAAGGTGCCTTCACCAGCACTTCCCTCTGCCACTCCTCCGTGTTTACATGGGGTCCTATAAGAAGCGCTCCCTTTGCGGGGATGGTGCCCCGTCACCCATGGCTTTGACCAAGCCAAGCAATGTCCCTTTGCCCTGTTTCTTGCTCCTGCCGTGGCGGTTAACTGAGAACATTCATTTTGCAAGGACGCTGGAAAACCCAGCTTGCTGGAACTCAGAAAACCAGGTTTGCAACCCAAAATCTTCCACCAGCCACAGACAGATGACCTCTGTGTTCCTCAGTCCGTCACCTGGGTTATACCAAGAGCACACCATGGAGATGCACTGGGGAGAACAGGGCAGAAGAGGTGCCCGTTTTATTCAGCGCTGTGCTCGAAGTACTTGGAGACACTTGGCCACAGACTGCTCCAAAAGGCACAAAGCAGTGTCAGGAGGACAGAGTTTGTTTTGAACGGCCATGGAAAATGATCCATGTTGTTACAGCCACCATGGGATGGAGTTATGTGGAAGATCTAATTAAACTAAGCATTTGCTGAGGAAGGGAGAAGAAACACCAGAGCAGTCAGAAGGCACAGCAAATTAACCTACAGAGGCTGGAGAGGCAGATGAGCTCTCAGCTGGGTCCAAAAACAGGCAGGGAGGTGGCAATATGTCCACAATCGTGGCTGGAGAGGAGCAGAGCAGGAGCCAACTACCTCTAGGGCCAGTGGGATCAAAGCAAGCCTCTGAGCACTGCATCCAGGAGGAAAACAGTGAACCCTGATGCCAGGAGGCCACCTCCAGTTCATGGGGACCAGAAAAAGGAGGGTCAGCTCAGGAGAGTTCAGGATCTCAGCTCAGGGAGAGGCAGGGGAGATGGGGACCCATGGCTGTCATCTCGGTTCCTCACCGTCCGGGCTTGCCTCTGCGATGCAGCTCAGTGGGATGCTCCGCAGGGCTCTGGCACTGTTTGGAGATCAGCCTACAGGGAAGAGGGCTCAGAAGGGGGCCCAGAGCTGGAGAAAACCTCCCCACAGAGAAAACTTGAGCGCTGGAATTGCTGGGGCACGTGAGCAGGGAGGAGCAGTGGACGGGAGCAGAGCTGTGGTGGAAATCACACGCAATGGGTAAGGAAGGCAGTAAAGCCAACTAATCAAGTCAAGCAAAGCAAAGAAGAGGAACAAGGAAGAAAGTCTTTTTAGAGCTGGAAATCAGAAACTTCAGAGTACAATATCCTAGAGGAAGAAGGAAAGATTCAAACTACCCATATTTCTAACCTTGCCATCACTGCAATGAACAGCTCTCTAATGAAGCCAGATATGGGGGATCCAGGCATAAGAGCCGTATCATGGGTCTAACATCTCTCATGTGACAACATCACTCATGAGCGTACCTGCCAGGACAGGCAAGTGCTGAGTTATGGGGAGAAATGGGATTGAAGTCCATCCCTGCACTTCACATGTTGTAAGCATCCTATATCTCAGGGGCTAGAGGACTGCACTTGGCTTTGCCTTGCCATCTCTGTTACAATGGGTTCTCGAGGATGGTAAACCTATGCGAGGCACTGTAAAGATAAAAGAGAAGCTCCAGGATCAAGGAAGTGGTACACAGCACCAAGTGTCAGTGCTATGCACACACAAAATCCACATACCCTAGAGAGAGAAAGCGGTGATAGATTATTAAATGTGAAGCAAAAGAGATGGGATTGGGCACCGTCCTGGTTTCGGCTAGGGTAGAGTTAATTGGCTTCCTAGTAGCTGGTACAGCGCTGTGTGTTGGGTTTAGGATGAGAAGAATGTTGATAACACCCTGATGTTTTCAGTTGTTGCTAAGTCGTGTTTAGACTAAAATTCAAGGACTTTTCAGCTTCTCCTGCCCAGCCAGCAGGAAGGCTGGAGGGGCACAGGAGAGTTGGGAGGGGACACAGCCGGGACAGCTGACCCAAACTGGCCAGAGGGGTATTCCATACCATGGGTCGTCAGGCCCAGTACAGAAGCTGGGGCAGGGGGCAGATCACTGCTCAGGAACTAACTGGACATCGGTCAGTGAGTGGTGAGCAACTGCATTGTGCATCGCTTGTTTTGTATATCCCGATTCTTTTATTATTATTATTGTCATTTTATTATCATTATTATTATTTTCTTCTTTTCTGTCCTATCAAACTGTCTTTATCTCAACCCGCGAGTTTTACTTTTTTGAATCTCTCCCCCATCCCACTGGGTCGGGGGGGGTAGCGAGCAAGCCCCTGCGTGGTGCTTAGTTGTCAGGTGGGGTTAAGCCACGACAGGCATGAAACCATAAAGCAAAGCAGGAATTCCATTTCAGGACTGTCAAACTCACTTGTGGCACTGGGTACGTTCAGCTGAGGAAGGATGCTGTTTTCAGAGAAGACCCCAGCGAGGACACGATGGTGAACAGGGCACAGCTGAAGCCTGCCCTGAGCCAGCAACCCCAGTCTGACCAGTACCAGTGATGACAAGGGGTCCCTGGGGATGCCAGGGTTTAACTGACAAGGCTTGCAGCAGGGCACAAACCTTCGCTGTGTGGGCATGAGACGCACCTGCAAAACACTTATTACTGGCACAGAGCCGAGCCCACCCAAGCTCGCTACAGAGGAACCCAGCAGCTGAGACCTGGAGACAGACCCCTCAAAGGTCACTGAATCCTCCTACGAGAGGACTTGCAGATGCAAGGCACGCATTGGGATTAAACGCTGATTTCAAAAACCTGCAATGAAAAGGAAGCCTTTAGTCTATCCACTACAGCAAAACACAGCCAAGAACAAACCGACAAGTGAGGGAATGGCCACATGCCCAGAGCGCTCCACTGTGTATCCAAAGGAGTACAGAAACCATCCTTGCAAATCTAGTCTGCATGTGCACCATTAGGGCTTCTCAATTAGCAAGCCTTTCTGGCACTCGGCGGATCACTGGAGAAGCTCAGACAGCAGTACCGGAGCAGCTATCTGCAGAATAAGAGCTGTCCTTAGACGACTGGGACAAAATACAGCTGAGCACTGATACCCAGCTGGATATAAAACCTCTTATCCCAGACTCTGTCTGATCTTCTGCTGCTCCCCTAAGAGCGCCCCGTGCTAGATCCTGCAAAGGGAACACAGCTACTTACTCTCCTGAGGACCCCACTGTAAAACCTTCTTTTGAGGGACGAGCTTTCATGCTAATTTCTCCCAGTAATCATTTGTAGACCGTAGCTGGTAGGTCCAGTCCCGTTGCTGCAGTGAGTGCAAACAGATTCTGCCTTTATCCATGGAAACCTCTAGCCCACTCATCCTTTTTTGAGAGTGTTTCTAAATAAGAGCGTTTCCAGCAAACCAGGAGCTCTTACCTCCGAATCGTCCTTAGCAGGGTCGACCTGGCCTCGTTGTGGAAGGTGATGATGACGCTGGTTGGTGGCAGGTCCTGGCGATAGTGCAGAGTCGTACACCTGGGGAGGGAGAAAGAGGAAAAGGCCGTTCAGGTGCTGGAATTCAAAGTGGGAGCTCTCTTCATTAACGCAGGCAGCAGAGTCCATCAGTAGACGGTCCTCCAGCCGCTATTTAAAGAGAGAAAAAAGAAAAAGACGACTTTTTCTGTGTGAATGCTTTCTGAAGGAGTCCAGACACTGCCAAGCGAGTCACTGAGGATTAAAGCAGCAACAGGAGCTTAACTGCCATTAATAGGAAGGGATGAGAAAGGAGGCACCCAGCTTGCAGCCCTTTTCTCTAACCATTGCTTCCCAGCTAGCACACCCTCCTGGTGCTACCAGCCTCCCCCACCAACAGGCAGTGGGAAGATAAAGGCTCTCCCTTTTTATACCAGTTAGGGCAACGCCACCTTCAGCAAAGGTGCTCCTCGCTGACGTCAGCACGATGGCATCAGAAGGGAGTCCTTCACACCAAAGGTAAGGTAAGGCGCAGGTGAGGTGCTTGCAGAAGGCCAGCTGCAAGTCTTATGCTGCCCCAGCGGCTTTGTGAGCTTCATGGGGCTTTCGGTGTCGTCCCAGTAGCACTGGGTTATCGCAAAGAGGTTTTTTTCTTTCTTAAACTGAGGCAGGGGCCCGAGCGCTCTCGCACCCACCCGGCCGGTGGCACTGGCAGAGGTAAGAGCATCGCTGCAGCTCCAGCTCCGAGCCACCTAACTGCCACCCCACGAGGCAGCAATTTCCACCGGCTGGCTGCAAGATAAGCCGAGTCCTGTTCCTAAATTGTTTCCTTATTCATTCTGCCTTAATGGCATAACCCGACTACAGGGGAGATTGGGATTTAACACTTTCCAAGCCACCCTGCAGAAGGTGAAAACCCGCAACTGCAACCACAGCCCCTGCTGCCTCCTTCCCAGGAGGAAACATCGTAGACTCTGTAATTACTTTGACCTTTAGCTGAGGAAATTTGTGGCTTTTATAGACCGACGCCAACATATTCCTAGCTCAGGAAATCCAGATATACCTCTTACATCAGCGCTGCTCTTTCCAGGTCCCTGTCAGTCCCTGTGATGGCCTTAAGATGACACAGCAGTGGCAGGAGGGCACCCCGTGCCCAGCCTGAGGAACTCCCCATCACAGCCGTCGCGTCCCTTCCCATCCACATGCCACTCGACTGCTCTTGTGTCACTGCCCGGGTGCTACTGCTACCATCCTCAAATGAAGCAGGAAAGAGGACTGAGCAACCACTCTTTCAACAAACCATCAGTTTGCTCCCCCAAAGCTCTGGATCACAGTATCTGCAAGGCAAGGTAAAAACAGGTGGAAAAATTAAGTTGGGGATGAAGAGGAGAAAGAAAGTAAGAGTAGCCAGATATTGCTGCTTTATGCTATCAGCACGGCATGTTGCACCTCAGAAATGCCAAAATGCTTGAGATACTCTTTTCAACGAGCTTTTCCGTCTTTTCATTTTGCAATTGCATTTCTGATTATTTACAAAGTGAACTAAACGAAAGGAAAAAAGAGTGCACAACAGGTGAAATAATTCCAGAGGTAAGGAAAAAAGGATATCTTGGGTGGGACAAAATATGTGCAAGTTCATGCTAAATCAGTTGCTGCTTTCTCTCATTGTTTCACTCAAAAGCTTTCTCAAATCCTGCCTCAACTCGACCAAAGCAGATTTCTCATTACTACCCTGTTCTTTCAGCATAGTCACCAACCCCAGAAATTCATCATTGAACCAATTCTAATTCTAGGTCCATCTTCAAAGAATGCCGAAGTTGCACAGCTACGCTGCACGCAGGAGAAAATTCAGTAACATTGCCCCATGCGACAACACCCTCATTCATCAAAGTTACATCTCAGGGATGCTAAAAACGGCGGGTTTCTGAATTACTAAATAGCACCGGGTCATGCCCTGAGCTGCTCATCTGGGTCACTGTGGCCCCTCGCATCATCTAGTAACCAACTTCAACTGAGCTTTCCCAACCCAATACGATGAGAAAGAAGCTGCTGCTGCTGCTGCTGCTGCTCGGCGCCTTTTTTGCCTCACTGAGGCTCAGCTCTCGCTTGCTTTGCAGAGCTGCAGGGATAGACTACGACAATTGCTCTCCCTGTGCTATTTATACACCATTATCTCCTAACCGTTCCCAGATGCGTGTCCTTCCACCCACTTCCAGCGCGGCACCACGAGGGGTTCTGTGGAGCAAACAAGAAAAGCTATTTCTGGAAAAGAATGAAAGAGGGTGAAAAATACAAAGTCACCAATACTTTACTTACGTTATTACGATAGTTAAGGAGCTAATACATAAAGCCGCAGTGGATGCGTGCAGTATCACCCACCAGTGCGAGTGCCGGGGACATGCACGCGGGCTGAGCCTGTCAGCGGTGTGATGAAGGCTCTTCGTGCATGACAAAGACTTGCTTTTAAAACTCCAGATGTCTATGCACCAGATCAGCCTAACTAGACAATGCGCATGTGGGAAACACTGAAACGTCATACACGAGCACCTCCAGAACTTGGTCGCTGGCTCTGCGACTCACCCCCGACTTCTGTCTAAAGAGGCTCATCGCACCCCAAAGACGGGACTGATGACTGCGCTGCAGCTATGGCAGCACCCCCAGCCTCGCTTCACCTCTGTGACCAGCACTGCACCGCTGGTGGGACTTTTCTCCCCAAAACCAGCCCAAAAAGCCGCTGCATCTGCCAGGGCTCCTCCGGGGTCCCTATCTGCCCTTGCCCAGGATTTCACACCTGGGCCCTTCTTTCAGGAGCCCTCTCAAAGTTTCCTCCAGTTGGTCCCTTATTTTTTTTTCCTTCCTCCCCCAGTGTAACTGCAGCTAAGCATCCTGACTCCCCAGAAGGGAGATTTCAGTTTAAGTTGTTGACTACAAGTGGGTTTTTGGCACTTGCATGGGTAATAAAAACCACAGCTTGGAAAAGCATTAAATCCAGCACGTCCAGAATTATTTTGTGTGACAATTACATCTGGGGTAATTTCAATTTAATACCTCACTGCAAGTGAAAATTGCAGCATGCAGCCCTAAAATTGCTGTAATAATGAAAATAAACCCACTAAGAGCTGCCTGTGCTACCTTAGGCTGTCACTGGATAAACGTTTTGTGCTGTTTATGGTATTTCATAGGTCACCCAATCGCCAACATGAAAAAAAAAAAACAAAACCAACACCCACAACATTTTCAGGAAACCAATGAAAGTTTGAGGGTTTGGGTTTTTTTAGATTGTTCAAAAAAGAAAAAAAAAAGGTAAAAAAAATAAAGTAACAACTACATTGCTTATATTTGCAGTGTGTTGAAACTCACTGGCTAAAGTCATTGAAAGTGTCATGCTTTGAAACCTTGCTGCAGGACCGGGGAGCAATCTTAGCATGGCAAGTGCTAGCAGACACACTGCCAGGCTGAACTGCCTGCAATGTGGGCTGCTCCACCAGCCCACAGCACCTGGGGGACCAAAAGAAGACAGAAGCTAGGCTGGCCTGCCCTAAAAATCCCAGAGAGAGCATCCAACTGGAGAAACAATTATTATTTCCTCCTGCAAACCCAGAAGTCAAACTTTCATTTGACGGGAAGTTTCACTTTTCTGTTTTAAGGTTATTTCCCATTCAAATCTGAAATAATCTCAGAATCAGAAAGTTATGAAAGGGGCATTCTGGCTGCAGACACCTTAAGAATCGCCCTTGGAAAATCCCAGCCTGGACTTGCCATAGTTCCTTCAGGGTGTAAGGAGCAACACAACTCATCCCCGTTTTCCCAATATGCTGTTAACAGCTCAGGAATAAATTATGGCGTGCCTGTTTGTGGGGACAGGGAGCAGACAGCTGGAGCCCTGCCCTCATCGGAGGAATCACAAAGCCCTCCCGCAAAGTCCCAAACTTTGGACACTCCAGTGTTCCTCACAGGCCTCCGAAGTCCCTCACTCCGAAGACTTTTTTTTTTTTTGGGGGGGGGGGGTGTTGCTTCGACCCCGGTGCTCCTGGTGAGCGATGGGGTGCCACAGCCTGGTGGCCTCCGCACACAGCCACCCCTGCATCCCTAGAGTTCCTCCTGATGGGGCAACGCACGCCCATTCCCAGGGCATTTCAACGTGTTTTACGTGTAAAACGGCAGACTTAACTCATAGTGCCCCTCGCCAAACCAAAGCCCGCCTTGGAAACACTGCTACGCAGCACAATGGTCAAGACTCATGGTGTGAACAGAGAGGGACCCTGTTCCTCAGCCCCTCCTGGTCCACCCCTGGGCTCATCCAGAGTGTGTTTTCTCCTTGACATCTGCCATCCCATGCCCACAGAGCTGTGCCGTGTCTGCTGAAACCCACCTCTCACGCTCACCCTCTCCTGTGCCTTGTTAACTTCCTTCAAGAGATGATTATCCCCATCCTGCTCCCCCAGCCTCCCCTGCCAGGCTTCTGCGTGTTCCTTTTTTCTGCTTTGATGGCCATCACTTGCCAACAGCTCTGCTTTGAATTTTTTACATTTTCCATGAAGTCCAAACTCTCCCTTAACACAGCTCGCCGCTTCCAAAGCGCACTCTGCATATTTATTTTGAACAGCCAGCCGCATCAGACAGAGCTACACCATCTTTCAACTCCCTCCTGGCTCCTCTCTCCTCCTTGGAAACACGTGGGAGAGCAGTCTTGTCACCACACATCTAAACCACGAGTATTTGGGTTTGTCTCCACACTGTGCGCTCACAGGGCCCTCCCTCTCACACTGACCCAGAGGACAGGGACCTGCCATCAGAAACAGTATGGGTTCGTACCACTACCGAAGGAAAAAAACTACCAGCACTTCGGGTTTCAGGTGACATTCGTCGAGTCCGACTAGCTCTCCAGGCGTGATGGCTGTCTTGAGTGGACACGTGCAAGAGTCATGTCACAACAGTGCAACTACCATGAGCTGCATGTTATAGACTTGGTCACTCCATCAGAAGCAGAGAAGGACTTGGTGGAGAAAGGGGAAAAACATAAAAAGTCCTTTTAGCTCACAGAAAAAGTGAACTAAATCACACAAATCTCCACAGCAACTTTGAGGAAGAGTTAATACTAACGTCAAAGCTCTCAGCTCACAGCCATGCTGGAAGAAGAGATCTTGCCAGCCGGGTGCACACCTCTGAAGGGACTCAGTCAGTCAGGACTGCAGCAAGCCTCTGCTCCAGCCTGGCCTTGGGCTGAACCATCATCCACGCCTGGGAGAAGCCTCTACAGATTTGCTGAGGCTGCACACCAGTCAGTCAACGACTACCTCCCAGGGACCTTGCTGTCACCCCACACCGAGCGGCAGGGGAAGTGGAGGACAAAGACCAGAGATGCTGAAAACATGCCTGAACCTTACCAAAGGGACAGGAGCTAGCCTGCTTCTGGAAATGGGCGGCAGTCCAGGAAAGAAGAACAAGGAGAGCTTTCTTTTATCACTTTCCTTTCTTCTCATGAAAACCCGCTCCGCCCTCTCTGGTTTGAGCTGCTTCACCTAACTATTGCGGCTGGGTGTCCTTGGCGTAGTCACTGCAATTCCTCCCTCCAGGACCCCAGAGGAAACGCGAGCAAGTCTTGACAACCAACCAAGTGTGAAAAACTGCTCCCTTGGAGGAAAATGAAAATTACTGCCCTAGGGAGCGAGGAAGCCACCCACCATAGGCAAGCAAACAGTCGCTGGTGGGAAGGAATAGGTTAGAGCCCCAGCTACCTTGCCCTGGCCCGTAGCAAATGCGCCTGGGCTCCGCACGCCTGCAGGGATGGCACGATATGCGGGCACCTTGGTCATACCTCTGAGGACAACCTCTCTGGGTGGCATAGCCCCCAGCCAGTGGGAAACCATTGTGCCTAAACCCTGTCTTTGAGCTGAAGCAAAATTACAGCCGAGTTCCATGAAAGTACTCTAAAAATAGGGACCCTGGACATGTTGCAATTTAGAGCTATAGAGCAATGTATGTACCACCTCGTATGGCAGCTGATGAGTTCATAGAGCTTACTGCTGGACAGGACCGTGCACTGTCTCACCTGACCTCTGGGTAACACGGTCTCTGGCATTTTTCCCAGTTATCGGTGCAGTTCTCAGTTATCCATGCATTAAGCCCAGCGACCTGTGCCTGAATGCAGAGCACCTTTCAAAAAATCATTACTTCATGCCCTCCAGAGATGGAAAATCCAAGAAGCACTGTACACGTTACAGTCAATGCGTCAGTCTCATACGACAGTATAAGTGGGATACGACAATTCAGTATTTGCATGACCGAAGCACACAGAGGGGTCAGTGGCCTTCTTCATGACACTCACCTCCCATCTCCACCCCTGGTTCTTCTTGGCTTTCCCCAGGCCATCCTTCCTGCACGTTACCTCAAAATAATTTGTCACTCAGCTTTGAGAGACCTTCAAAATCCTACTTTGTCTTCCCAAGAGATGCCAGCATCTCCTCCTCCTTCTATGGGCATGCTGTGCACCCCCTCAGTCAGGATGAGGCTGCCAAATGGAGGGCTGACCATGGTCTGCCTTGCTGCACATCTCCAGCAACACCGTGCACTGCGTGCACCGGCTGCCACCCGGGGCCGTGCCAGGGGACGGCCGCTAGCAGCAAGCAGGCTGCTTGCGCATCCCGCACTTGGGGTCAGGTCTGAGACAAAGACCTACTGAGAAAGCTCCGGGCTCTCCTCCATAACGCCAAGAGCTTTGATACCGACCACTCCACCAGGACACACCCCAACTTCAGCGTGAATATCGCTGCTCAGAGCACCTCTGTGACCTTTGCAGCGTGACAGGAAGAGCAGTGGCTGCGGGGATTGCCACCAGCTACGGGCCCCCTTGCGTCTAGCCTGGTCCTGCAGGTCCACCTCGGGCTGGCCATGACTGTGGGCAGGTTGGTGCTACTGAAACACCAAAAGGCCTAGAGCAAAGAGAGGCTGAAAATCCAGCCGGAAGGCGGAGAACTCTGGAAAGCAGCCATGCCGAAAGGAACAAAGGGACAAGGAGTCAGATGTCAGCTGGCAATGCCACGTGATTGCAGGGAATGCCAGCTCAAGTTAGGCTTGCCAAAGTGAAAAAACACCCTTGAGAAAGGCTGGTAGGATTTCTCTGTGCTGGACTGGCATGCGCCTCAGGTCTGCATTCCCAAAAAGGGACTGAAAAATCCCCAGGGTGGCACGCAACAGCCTCAGTAGCTGCTGGGGCTGGGAGAAACAAGGGTGATGCAAAGAGGGGAATCCTGGGTTGAGTAGACGACTTGGGGGTGTCCAAGGGCTTGAGTGAGGGTGAGGAGGCACATCTGCAACAAATATTAAATGGTGGTCAGCATCAGAGACGACAAAGAATTATTTAGCTGGCTTTAGCTAGACGTAATTGGATAACACTGCAAGGAAGACCATCAGGGAAACACTGCCAGGGCACTGAACCAGTTCTGCCTGTAGATGAGGCTCCCAGCGGAACCTGTCCAAGTCCCCACCTCTCCCCTCCCCGGCACATGCTACCGCAAAACCAGTAGAAAACGGGCAAAAGAGAAGAGCACTCCCGAGGGCAGGAGAAGATGCAGCCGCTGATGAAAGAGGTCTTCACAGCCTCCGTGTTCTTCTGAAGTCGATGTGCTACCGTGAACGTGATGGTTACAGCTAGCGCTTGCCTGAAGGCAAGCAGCTCCGAGCCTTGGCAGGGGACAACCACACACGCCACCCACCAGGCCAGGGACCTGCAACGGGAACCTGGGTTCAACTCAACTGCGGGTTTACCTGAGGTCAGCCTTCTTGGGTTGACCGAGAAGGACATTTTTCTACACAGCTTCTGGAAATTGAAACAGTGCTGTATTTGGCTAGTGCACAATTAGTATCTTCTCTAACTCACTGCCTCTTTCAGTCTCTTTCTTTCTTTCTTTTCCCTGCAAGACAGATATCTAAAAAATTAATCAAACGGCTAAATTTGAAGAAAGGGGGAAATGCAAGAAGGCAAAAATAACCTTCTGTGCACGTGACGTGCTGCTGCCTGCGAACCTCAAAACTAATGAGATGATGCATTTATAATTTATTAAAAATTCACTGTTTTTTTGTCTTTGGAAAAGGGGAGGGGAAAAAAAAAAAGAGAACCTACTAAAAAGGAAGGAGAGAATAGCACGGCTGCATTTAAAAACAAGTTAAACCAGATTGTGTGCCTTGATTTTCAAAGCAGCTCATGAATAATTCAGACTTCTAGGTCCCTCCACACAGACTCGGGGTCTGTCTTGCTTCTTGACTGCTCCCACCCTTCCTTCCTCAGAACTGAGGAGAAAAGAAAAAAGAAGCCAACAAAAGTGAAAAAAAGAAAAGAAAACAAAACAATGAACCTTCTTTGTTTTCAGTAGAATTTTAAATTGTGGCCAAATTTCTGATGCCAGTTTTACTGGAATACCAGAGCTGACATCAGAGGTTTTCACCTGGTGAAAGCAAAAGCAAAATCTGGCACCTTGCACCTTCCTGGAAAGCCACCAATCCTTTATTAAAGATCTTTAGAAGCCAGGACAACCTGAAATTACATTTCAGAGGGTCAGAACCACGGATGTAAAGATTCATTAGGGAGGATGCTTTCTGACCAGAGCTTCCTGGCACTACATGGCAAATCAAAGCAGAGGAACTCCCCATGCCCACAACGCCTCCTTAGTCGTAAATGGAGAAGCACAAACCCAACTCCACGCTGTGATAGCTCAAAAACACTTTAAGCATGCAGGGATCTGCAGCGCTTACAACAAAAATCCACCCAAATGGCCGCGAAACATTGCCTGTGGTTGCCCTTTTGCTACAGTTGATGGAGTAGGACTTCAAGGTGCCGGGTAGCTGAAAAAGCAAACAAGAGTTTGATGGAAGAAACTGTCTCATGGCCTTAATTATCAACAGTAGCAAGCCTCAGAGAATGAGTTCCATCGCTTACTAATACTCGACTTCAATTTCAGCCTACGCAAACTTATTGGGTCAATAGACATACTGAGACAAGCACGAAAGTTAAACAACTTCATTCTGTCCGAATTACTTGGAACAAGTTATCAAAGAAATCGATGGCACGTAATAACTATAAGACAAGTGGTCGATACGTTATAGCAGTCAAAGGCAGAGAGGATGGCTCTAGCCGGGAGTGATCAATGGCACCCCGGGAATGTCGAAGCACTTGCTGATGAAGCAATGTCCATCACGTTCAAGTCACCAGCAGGCCCCGGTATGGCTCAGGTGGGCGCCGCATCACTCCCTGCGAAGGACACCGAGACAAGCAAGGCTTTCTCTTGCCTATAAAAACCCCAGGATCCTCCCTGTCCGTTGCAGGGAAGGAGGCCCATGGAGTTTAAAGAAGAGACCCCATGCCTCCATGGACTGACCAGTGTTGGCACAGCCACCCTGAGGGCCATGGCCGGGGCTGCAGCCGATCCCGGTCTATCGGAGACCCCCATCCCTCCCTCCAGCAGGAAGAAGCCCTCTCCCCGGCGCAGTGACTGCCACAACGATACCATGTCCTCACACCGGTGGTTCCTGCAGCTGCCGACACGCGTTGTGGCATCATTTCCACTCCAGCACACCGTTTGTTCCAGAGGAGACCGATGCGTACTTTTCATCCGATACTCAAAATCACTTGCTTTTAAATACAGCCTGTCATTTTTAGCTTACTAGAAGTGTCAAAAACATTTGAGATCTAAATGAAATTTCTTCCTTTTCAGGACGAGAAAAACAAATCCCTTTGGCTTTAAGTTTTCCTGTATTTTTACTTCGAGATTCACTGAGAGCTTTGCTTTTGGTTTATCCTGAAATTGCTGTCTGCTGGCTTTTCTTTTTCTTAAATAACCAAAGAACCAAAACACAGTTATTCACTCAGCTCTACTGAGCCCTGTCCACCCACATAGCCCCCAAATTCAGGCTCCAGAGATGGGGCACTGGCAACGTGGACGTAACCCAGGCGTGGGGAGCAGAGCAGATCCACCACCCACTCTGACTCCGTTCAGCTTCAGCCTCTCAAACGAAAGCAGTGGTGCCCGTGCCTGGACATCGCTCACCTTGAAATGGAGTGGTTTGTCCTCAGGGCCCAGTGACTGGCAGGTCACTGTCTTTTATTAAATTCCCAGCTCTCCCCCCTCGCTGTTCCCTATCATGACAGGGACACGCAGAAAAATCACGGTGCCACAGACAGATATCTGGGGAACGAGCTTTTATCTCCGGGTGAATGTGTCGCAAAAGTGGAGCTAATTAACTGGGGCTCTGTTTTTGAAAAAGGTTAATATTTTATCACATGTCTTCTGTCTTGAGGAATAATTAGCCCTGGCAGTACTAGCTCTGCCGTTTCCCAAGGGGCTGAGCGAGAGACTGGAGGCTGGAGGGAGACACGTGGTATTGATGGATAGACAGCATCTCAACTCTGGGCTAACAGTACATCTAACCAGCGGTTACTTCTCAGCGCAAACTAACCTGCCATAGAATATTAACAGAGGCAAAACCCCGCTCCAGAGGCTGTACCTGTTCTGCTTGTCCTATTCTACGCCCTCAGGTACAGGGGATGCTTTAAACCAAGGCACCGCGACTCAGCTAAGAGCTTCACGGCTCTGGCACCGGAGCACCAGTCCAAGCCCCTTCTCCCCAGGCACCGCCGTCAGCGCCAGCTCTGAGGCAGTCTCTTCTCTCATTCCTCCGATGCCCCGCTCTACACAACAAGAGGGAGATCCCAAGGGCTCTTCTAAGTCTTCCATCCCAACACCAAACCTGTTCTCATGGGGGGAAGCAACCGCTGAAGCAAATTCCCATGGGGACTGCGGAGAAGAAGCCCCCCCCCGTCCTTGCACAGCAGTCCTCATCGGGGGGTACAGCCCACAGCGTCTCTCCACGAGGCTGCTAAGAACAGGGCTGGGATGCAAGCAGGGTAAATGGAGGAACTGGAAAAGGATGAGGGAAGGGTCATTTCAGATCGACCCAGAACTATTTTGTGCATGCATTTTTCTTGGCAAAATGCAATGGATGGGTGGGTAGGGAATTTCCAAAATGAAATCAAAACCGTCTCATGGGGAAACAAAAACAAAATAACTTAGGTGAAGGAAATCTATCACTTGGAGAGGGGGGAGAAACTGTTTTCAGCTTTTTTTCTCCCTGAAACAGCAATTTTTGGCAAGCAAAACATTAATCCAACCAAAATAAAGGTGATTTCCAGGGAAGGGACAGCTGGGATGGAGGCTGTGCCTGCTCCTGAGTGAGCTTCTCAGACTCTCCTTGGGAGGATGCCTGTCCCGTGCAGATGCTCTTCCTACCCAGTGAGGCACTGTGGGGCTGAGACAAGGGACAACTTGCAGAAACAAAACACAGCAGCAGGAAATTTAGTATTACACCATGGTGTTTGCTGGAACAGTCCAGAGTCACTGGCTCCGAGACAGCGAGGTCCTACAGGCTCTCCCGGTACCCGCCCTGCCGATCCTCTTTGCCCTGAAGACACCTTTTAGCCAAGAACACAGCTCAGGAATCGTTTCTGCTCGCTGTGCAGACAGGTGCCATAACTCACACTCCTAGCACAGCTCTTTCAGATACAACTAGCTTTGCCCTCCAGAAAAAAAATGAGTAACACAGCCACTTAACTGACACATCCTCCTGCGTTCAAAACACCCGCCTATACATTTCCATCAGCTCCTCACGCAGTCTAGCTCACTCCTCAACTCCTTCCCAAGAGCTACCCTCATCCTTCCCACTCAAGAAAAGGAAAAGAAGGGGGGAGAAATAGCACTGTGAATCTACCGCTGCAGAATAAGCACTGTCACGTTTGCCGTTTCCCTACAGCATCCATGACCAAGACACAATCAACCCTGCTCCTGAAGAAAGACCAGCCTCTCCCTACCCCTGCCCCAGCAGCCCTTCCCCGTACCATTTTTAATTAAAGCCCCTCAGCCCGCCTTTTCTCGAGGCAGCCCCTCGACATACAAAACCGCGGCACCTCACGGCACTTCATACCCTGCCCCCTTGGTGACCACACACATCCAGCGCCAGAGCCCCGTGACTCCAGGGCACGATTCGCAACCCGGGATCAGTTGAGCTGTGGTCCGAAAACCCGAGCGGAGCCGCTGCGCTGCCAGGGTGAGGAGGACATAGCATCTCGGAAACCAACAGGGTGGCCGTCCTTTCGCTGTGATGCGGTTAGCCTGGCGGTAAGGGCTACCCTCTGTCTCTGCCAAGGAGGCCATGCTGGCTGACCTGACCCACCACCTCCAGCTCCAGGGAGTGATCAGGCAGGGCTTGGAGGGCAGAGTGGCATCACAGGCTGCCTCGGGCATCAGAGCAAAATCTGGGGTTGGGCTGGGATCTCGGCACTTGGAAACCTCTCTCCTCCGCAGGGAGGTCTGCAGAAGTCAGGCAGGGCAGTTCAGATGTCGGTGAGGCCCAGGGAACACACTAACTCCCAGGACAAGCACTGGCAGAGCCAACGTGGACGGTGGCAGAAGCACTGTCACATCTGAGGAGGGAAGAAGGGGCTTTTCAGGACAGGTGGATGTTGGGATGATGATATGGCCAGCAGCATCAGCCAAGGATAGCCCCCCAGCTCAGACACCGGCAGCCATCTCAGGGGAGATGCAACTTCTCTCAGTGCTCAAGCCCACCATAATCCCATTTCATGCAGACCCTTCTCATCAACTCTTCCTTCACCCTACCCTATTTAAAAAAAAAAAAAAAAAAAAAAAGCTTCAAAAGAGGACATTACATGGAAAGATACTTGAAAAAGATGATTGCATTCATTAACTTTTTTCCTCTGAAGCCACCAGCCCCTGTCTCGGAAGCCATCAGGGCTAACTGGCCTGCTCCTCAAGCCCTCCACCTCCTGGCAAGCTGCCCCACGGGCCACCAGACAACAAACATGGGGCAGAAAATGTCACAGACGCTGTCAGGCGTTGGGGTGGCCACAGCCATTCCCAGTATGGGGACTTGGACACGCACCAGCCGTTTCCCAGGACCGTGCATTTCCAGCCCAGTTTGCAGCCAGTGAGTTCCCAGAGAGACCCGTCACGCTTCTTGCATGAGCTCTCCAGAAGCAGTAGGTGCAGCTATCGGAAAGAGGCACCTTACCGACTTCTTACCGGGTGTTCCCACACTCATGCAAGGTGCCAACTCCAGCAGAAGCAGGAGAACATGAAACGCTGGGGTTTTTTTCAGCGCTAAAATGTTCCAATGAATATTCTTCTCCACTTTCAGGCAACGTCATGGAGTGGGGACTCCGTGGGACTTTTGTCTCTGACCGAGTTTTCTCAAGCCTTAGGAAAGAGAAAAGTTTAGGAGTTCAGTACCAGCTTGAAACGAGGAGTCAGGGTCACTTTTTTCCCCCTATTTTTTCCCCCAGTTTTCTCTGAGCAGAGGTCTGGATAGATCGCAGCCCTGCAGTTTAGGCAGGATTTAGCCAGGGCTTTCCTCTCTTCTGCGTGGAAAGGCAAAGCAGACGGTCACGGTCAGTCCCCCAATGTGTTCAGGCATCCCTAGCAGGAAACACTTCAAATTATGGGTCCTGTTCCCTCAGAGAAATGCACATAAACCAAGAACCTCTCTACTGGAAGAAGTGAAGTGGTTTTGGATTTACACAAATGTAAAGGAAAAAATGTGAAGTTCTGTGTGCACAGCATATTCTGAAATACCAGGGACTAAGAAGCACACAGAAACATAGGGAAAACATAGGGTGCTGCCTACAGCCCAGCCATTAAGGCTTTCTCCTTTGCTGATGTGGACGGTAAGACAGCTCTGGCCAGCTGACAGGAGGAGACTGCGTCTTTACGGCAGTCTTGGGTGGATGCAGTCCTAAAGCCACCACCTCTTGCACTGGTTGCACTGCAGAGGACGCCCCGTGGAGAGCAGGGTATGAGAACAGCTGCAGAGCCCAAGCAGCATGAAAAGCTGATACCGAAACGCTGTGGGAACTGCGACGGAGTCTAAGCAACCCCACCACTGGCAAAGCTTTGCAATGTCAAGCCAGAAAAGATACATGAGTGCAAAAGTTAAGTGCATCACTCCTGGGTGATGAACCCTAAAAGAGGAGATGAAAGAACTCCCCTCACTGCTGTCTCACCAAGAATGACCTGGGACCACCAAACATTTCGGTGTCGCCCAGGCAGCAGCACAGACTCTCACTTGTTAATCACATGGATGAAGGTCTCCAGTCGCCTCGGCAGTCCTCCATCAGGGCAACCACACAGTGGTACACCGATGTGAAACACGGATTTGCTACTGACATAATGATCAAGCCTGGAAAAGATGGCAGGGAGCAAGGACGGTAGGCTTTAGCAAGCACGCTTTGATGTGCACCTAATCCTTCTCTCATTTAAATGCACTCGCAATGAGCGGCTGGACAATGAGGCCCACAGTGTCTGCAAGACAGGAAAGACAGGGGTAACGCAAGTGCTGCAAGGACAGTGACTCAAGCCACTTCAAAGCTTGTTACGCAAACACAGGCACCCGGGGGAGAAGAACTACAAATTACGTGCACTGCAATCAAGGTTTGTAAATTATGTCGGCTCTTACAAAACGGTAGGCCAAACTTGAGAGGCAGGAGCCCCAGAGGGCTCAGTGGTTTCTGCAACAAGAGAAACCTGGGCTGATTTCGTAGCTGACCCTGATTCGAGCAGGAGGCTGGAACAGAGACCTCCTGTGGTCTCTTCCAACCTGAATTATTCTATGATTTTATGAATGCCTGTTTCTGTTTAATAGCTGTCTTGCTTTCCTTGCTTAGCTGCCAACAATTGCAAATCTCAATACTCCCTGTTCTCCGTGCTACCTGAAAACAATCTCTCTGAGTTTTGATCACATACCTGTTCCTCAAACCTCCTCGAAGAGGAGAAAACCAAGTGCAAAATGCCACTATGTGTGGTGAGCACTCCAGACAGACTGACTCCACAAAGTGCAGAACTGAGCTCTTTTGAGTGAAAGGCTCAGATTTTGGCCCAGCTATAGTCATAGGCGGGTCAGGTTTAGCCAACAGGCAAACAAAAGCCAGTCTTGGCCAAGGAGCAATGGGCAACGGGCAACAAACCGGCCATCACAACCATGAGATGCTGGTACAGCTGTCGGACAGGGGCTGGGAGGCCAAAATAACTAGTGCACACCCTTACTCAGACGACACCTCACCCTTAAGTCTTTGGCCAGATGGGACCTTCCCAGTTTGCATCCTCTAAATTGCACTTTGGGCTTCACGCTTCAGTTCATTCAAAAGCCTCAGCCCTCCCCCAATACACAGGTCCAAACTGTGAGCGACGGCAGGTATAAACTCCAGCACAAAGCTATAGATAGTGGGTTTTGCTAAGGGGAGCTCCACATCAGGTCTTTTGTTGGCAGACAGCAAATTTTCCCAGCTAAGGGAACTGACTGCGCTGGTAACCAACCTGTACAGCAAAGGTCTGAATTCCTGGAGGGCTGAAGGGCTTGAAAACAGGGTAACCATGACAAGAAGAGACAACAACGATAGTTCCCTAAAAAATAAAATAAATCCCGGCATCACATGACGATCCCTTCTTACAAAGATGGTAGGGCTAGATCTCAAATGGTTGATCAGTGGTTGGCAATAGTGAGCGGAGAGCGAGCTGGCTGCCCAAAGCTGTCTGTCTCACTGACTTTCAGCTGCCCAGCTGCTGCTGACAGAAGCAGCTGCAGAACACATTAAGATACTTTCCTTCACATCGCCAACCTGTGCTAGCTACTTCTACCATTGCCAAAAGGTTACCAGGTTGCACAGAAGAGGCGTGAGCAATTCTCTCTCTCTTAAAGACATTGCCAGCCTGTAAAGTTTCAAACTTAGGCCACAAAAGCCAGCTGATTGACGGCAGAAACAAAACCTTGGCTAGCACAGGCGATTCTAGTTTATCCCCCAGACACATGTCAGCCCCTGCTCTACTTGATGGACTGTTCTCATGTCTTCATCCCCAGAGATCTCAGCCGAAGGAGGTGATGGAAAAACACAGCGTCGAGCGCTAACCTCTTAGGGTCTGGTGTCCAAGGGACAAAAGCAATCATGCGGTTTCCTGATGGAGATACTTCCATCTCAAATGTGCTTTCCACCGCTCATTTGTGGAACTGCTCACCTGCAGGGTCATGCTGTGCTCCTGCCTGTCGTTAGAAATAAGAAGGAGACGAAGACCAAAGGCAGAAGGATCCCAGATCTCCTCTTACCCTGCTAATTCAGCCTCAGAGTACGCTCTGCAGGCAAGAGATGCAGGGGCAGCCCTCACGCATACAGGACTTTGCCCAAATGGGATAAATCTTATTTTGTCAGGAAATCACAAATGCCCTGGCTCCGCCCAGAGAACAGTCCAACAGCTGGAATAACAGATCAGGGGGCAGAAAAACTCTTCAGGATATTGCTGGCAGTCACACAGCAGCTAATAATGAACTTCAAAAGCAAGAAGAGACCCATACCCCCTTGCATCCAGCCACCCCCAGGCCACGCAAGGTGCTGCCAGCCCGCTCTCCCCCGGGCATCACGCACTTCTCGTGGGGAAGCACCCTCACAGGGATCCCCCGCCCACATAAGAGGGTGCAGGACAGAGCAAAGCCAGCAGCACGCACGCGGGGCCGCACGAGGACACCTCCTCCAGCTTTCACCAATGCCGAGCCCAGAGATACAGCAGCATTTGAGCCCTCCCTCTCCCTCATCGTCCTCACCTGGCTCCCCCCTTCACATCTTAGACTGTACAGCTCCATCCGTCCTCATGGACAGAGGTTCTTCCACCCCCACCGCACTCACGGCACCTCTGCTCAGACACGCTCTGCTCCCTGCTGGTCCCACCACCCCTCTGCCCCAAGCAGATGCGGCCAGCAGCATCAGGCACAGGGAGAGCACGTGCACACAGACCCGTACCCGCACCACTTCTTGCCCTGCTCTACAATACAGTGCAACCAGAGGCAGCAACTCGCAAGACACTGCCCGAATAAGCAAATTTTAAAAATAACAGAATCCCTCGGGACTTAGTCTGCATTACGCAGGGAACCGGATTAGCTCAGCTACGATCCAGAGGCCACATTAAGAAATGGATGGAGTCAGCAAAGGGAAAGGCAACAGCAGACCAGGAAAACCTCTAGGTTCAGTTCTGCTCTCAACTGTTCAAGGTCCATCTGGGCAACATCCCTGCAAACCTTCCCTCGAATTCAAAGTGGGTTTGGCCACCTGCTAGGTACCTACCTGCTTCTGCAGGTCTGACGTTCCGGTACCGCTGAGGACGGCAGAGCAGAGCACAGCCCCACCTCCTTCCTGCCTGTGGAATAAAATGGGCTTTTCCACACATGTCGTTCTCCAGACATTAAGTTCCTCCTTTGGGGACTCTCAAGAAACCAGGCAAGAAAGGTAAGGTGCCTAAATCCCTCTGTGGGGTACAAAATGCACTTCTAGCTGCTGAGACCCAGCGTTCCCCTCGGTTCACCTCAAAGTGGTTTTGGTCTAGCAGGCAAGGAAGCTGAAGGAAGACAAGGCAATGCAGGAAGTCCAAAGGGATCATAAACACGCTAAGCCAAAAGCAATGCTGTCAAAATCTACTTTTCTCCTCTTCGACTCTTTGCTTCCAAGAAGATAGCACAATATTTTCAGTGCACTTGACTGCTTGCCACTCCTGGGATGCAATCATCAACTCAGCCAAAAACAGAGCCACTTCAAAACCTGCATGAGATACAGCTGCCCTCACGCAATCTGCACGCGGACGTCTACGCACGCTTCCACGTGCTGCGCGCCAAACGCGTTCGCACGGGGCACACGGAGACGTGGAAAGTGTGCAGAGGCAGAGACGCACGCTCAGCCCCACGTGCCTGTGTACGCAGGTACCACACCTGGCAGAGGCAGGACCGCGCTCAGGACAGCGTGTTCCTCCCGGTCATCCCCACGCACAGAACAGCCAGGTGTTTTCAGCTACCCCCGGCAGAGCTGCTCCAACGCGATGCTGAACGTACGGCCCCTGCACCCTTGGGATGCACCCTGCCATTAAGGGGTCAAAATAACGCTGCAGCATGCAGCGCTCCAGGGCTGAAATCCTGACTTTTCTGGACCTTAAGAACTCAAAGCAGCGGCTCTCTGCCCCAGGGGAACGTCACAGGCATCACCTCTTCCCATCCCTCCAGGAACAGTCCCTATGAGCAGAGCCCCCGGCCCTGGGCAGCTCTCCCACCCAACGCACGCTCTCCAGCCGGCACCGCGCCGCGGTCTGAGTGAGGAAACCTGCGGGAAGTCTTACCGTCTGTGGTGTTCCCTGCAAAGGGAACAGGACAGGCGACGAGCGCAGAACTTTTCTAAGGGGCACAAGCTGGCATGACCAAGCTGCTGGTCCGCCGGGGTGCTCTCATCTTCAGCAGACAACGCAACACCTGATCTTGCTATCTGCCAGTATCCCCGCCAGCCTCGCAGTTCAATCGTAACTTGATTTTAGCAGCTGCTTTCTCTCCCTCGGACACACACATACGCACCCAAACGCACCCCCTCACGCAGCTGTAAAATCCAAGCTTAGCTGGTAGGTTGGGCCTCTTGTAAAGCACTTGGGACTCGGGGAGGGAGGGAGCTTCAAAAATTCGGAGGATTATTGCCTTGTGCCAGGATTTGAGGGGGCTCCACCCCTGGCCTCCTTGCTCTACCAGCTCTCGAGACAGCACGACTAAACTCGTACCGGCGCTGCAGAGGAAAAAAGCAAGACGAATAGAGGCAAACAGGCAGCGGGGGATGCCTGAGGCTGGCTGACGTGATTTGCAACAGCTCGAGAAGTCTGCTGGAGGCTCTTACCTCTCCTCCAGCCACTGCCCTCTCATCTAGTCTCCTGGTCCCCGATTTCACCTCTCTGCCTCGCCGCCGTCAGCGAGCACAAACTCCAGCCCAGGTTGGTGCCGGCCGTGACTCGTGGTCCCAGCCTTGCCCAGCAGCCACAACAGCATCTGCGCATCTATTAAACCTAACGGAGCGTTTGGGAGGCGGAGGTCAGCCTAGGCAGCATATGGAGCAACAGTGTGACGAATACCGGCCTCCTCGGGAGCTGGCTGCTACAGATGGAAAAAGCCCAGGAGCCATCACGACAAAATCTTCTGGCTGTGGGCGACGCATCCTCCCTGTCGGCTTTCCAAGCCGCTGAGCAATACTGGAAACCTCAGCTCCTCTCCCGGCGCGCGCGCGCGCCTGGCACCGACTCACTCGCTGCCGTTTTGGTCCCGCGGTTTGCCGGTGGGAGTTGCAGAAGGTGGGATGTGGCGATGAGGTAATCCCAATGGTGTGTGGCTACCGCAGCGGAGGGGGACTAGCCACCCGCTCCAGCGGCGTGAGCTGGCTCCGCGTGACGTGGATGTGCCAACCAGACCTGGGTCCAGCTTGCTGCTGGGGTCACGGGGATTTTTTAACCTTGAGTCGTGGTGGGGATGGGACACACCACCACGGGACCGTATATGGTCTTCTCCTGGAGAAAAACATCCCTTCACGTGGTCCGAGGGCTCAGTCGACGTGCAACCAGGAACACAGTTAACGGCAGGGAAATGCAGGCAGGACACCAGAAGCGATGCTCCAACTGTGACATCTCCCAGGCCGAGGGACACAATGTGGCCCATGGAGCCTGTGGCACTTCCCCCGCTGAAATCACCCGCAAACCAAGCACAGGGTTGCAGCCCCGCACTGGCCAGAGGCAGGCAAGGGGAACCACCGTGGTTTCTCCAGCTCCGATTCCTCGGAGAACTGTCATTCCTCTCCATCTGAAACTATTCCACCGGCTGCAATTTAAAAACAGAATCAAACCAGCAAACTGGATTACTAAGCAACTGGCTGTCAGCGCCGCATCCCGCCCTGCCGAAAGTATTTCCCCTGCCTCCATGACCTTCTGGCAAGGAGCTTGCTGCTCAGCCCGTGCCAGATTGTGCGTATTCAGCTACCGTTGGCAAGTCCAGATGCTCGGCTGGATTAGCAAGGAAAACTCCAGGATATCTTCTGCAACCATCCTGGTGAAAAACACCCCCCCAGAGAGGCTGTAAGGAGCAGCACTCCCACGTCCCGGGCGCTAGGATCAGGACTACGAGGTGCTGTCTCAGGGCATTACCGCGGTCTGCAGCTCTGTGAGGCTCGGTGCTGCCGCGCATCGTACAGAGGGTGCCTGGTCGCAGAGCAGAGCACCCCGCCTCTCACGCTAGCCTGGTCTGCGCTACTCTGCGCTCTGCCTCGCAGGAGGGACCTCTCCTAGTCAGCCCCATGCTGGACTCTCTTTACGTGTTCTTCTTGCGCAGCCACCTGCGATTTCTCCCTGCTCCGAGAGCAGGCTGTGCTCGTCCGTGCTTTCCCACCCAGCTCCACGGGGCAATTCAGGCCCCTCTCCCGGGTTGCACGGCAGTGCCAGAGCATCGCCTGCGGCAGCTCCCCAGGCACCTGCACCATGAGCCAGGATTTCTCTCCAGAGAGAGGGCTTTGCAAACTCTCCACTTTTCTCTCCCTGTTGACCCTTCTCCCTCCTCCATCCCCCCCCATCAGCACTTGCCTCCCCCAGATCTCCCGGCAGCCCCATTTCCTCCGTGGCCGCACTAATGCTCGGCTAATGATGCATCGTCCGCAGCATTGTTCAGACATACTCAATAAATCAGAATCCAATTACCGGGTTAAGGAAATTGGAAGCAAATGCAATTAGCCCCAGCCCCTCCCATGTGCTGTGCCCTCGCTTCCTCCTTAATGAGAACTTTTCTTTTGCAGGAGCACTCAGTGCCTCATCCGCCCGCCCAGGAACAAGGTGGCTGCCACCATGCAGCGGGGGTACAGCGAGGGGGCAGCCGAGTCGATCTTCCTTTTTAAGGGGGCAGATGGTTAATATCCCTGGCATTAATTCCTCCAGGAATAGCACACTCGCTCTCCGCACAGCTATAACAGGCGTCCGTCAGGGCTGACAGCTCCTCTCCCGAGAAAGGAGCATCTGGTCCTTACTATGAAAAGGAGCTAAAAGAATAAATAAGTGAATAAGCACATTGCTTGCTATAGGGCTGGAGAACCGGTGCTGTCTCAGCGTTTCAGCCCAAGTGCTGCGTGTGGACTGGAATAGGGGAAATTCAGAGTCAGACCAGATGCTGGGAGTCGAGTCACTGACCTGGGAGCAAGGTGCAGCCTGGGCAGCGCGGGCAGCAAGGTGCCATGGCTGGGTCCAGCACAGAGCTCCCACCGGAGCAGGACTTCCCCGCAAAGGGCTCCCAGGTGAAGGCAGCAGAGGACGGCTGCTGCCAGCGGGCTGGGACATAAGGCCAGGCACAGCTCCTCGGGAAGGGCTTGCACCGGCTGCGGGCTGGGGACCGCCGCCGGGGGCCAGGTATATGCTGTGCCCTCAGAGGACAAGGAGGAAAACTGCACCAAGGGAACCCTGGGAGTATTTCCCACACCAGCGGGACACTCCGGCATTGCTCCGTCCAGCAGACTAACAATTAACCCCACCGACCTGCAGCAAACACCTGCAGCCGTGAAGGGCAGCTCTGCGCTGATGAGCTGGGAGAGGCGACCGGAGGGAGGCCACAGCTGCGCTCGCACCAAGTCAGGGTGCTCCAAAACTCCCACCCTGCCCTTCTCACGCTGCCAGCAGCAAGGGAGTGCGGGTCCCACAAGGCAACCCTCGCTGCCATCCTCCCTGCCTATCCCAAGAGGTCCTTTGGGTGCCGAAGGGTATTTTTGACCCCAGTGGTGCTGGAGCAGCTAGTAACCCAAGAAGTTCTTACCTTCCTCTCCCCCTCACTCACCAATAGTCCCTTATTGCCCACAATAACTCCTCTCTGCAGAGCAAAATAAATGCTCAATGGTTATTTTATCCCCCTTGCACCATCTCGTTGCATCCTCTACAGAGCAAGTGTTCCCAGCACCAGTGAAGACTTTGCGCATCATGGAGACGCGCTCTCGCACACCCATTACTTTTCTGAAGGAAAAAAAAAAAAAAAAAGGCTTTTCCTTTCTTTCCCTATGGTCCTGGAATAATTTATACAGGTTTTAATTAACAGGTTTAGGACTTCCAGACATGCCGAGAAATCAAGCAAAGTGAATGACTCAATCCCAAAAATATAACCCAGGCAGAACCAACCCCAAGCGCACCCACTGGGCATGGGTGGAGGGCCCAGACCCACCTAGCATCCCAAAACCACGGCCCTGAAGAGGAACGGGACTATCCACCCATATAACGAAGTTTCCTGAGGAGGATCAGGAGAAACCAGGGGGGAGGCAGAACCTGTGATGGCGGGTGTCACGGACGGCACGGTCACTGGGGATCCTCTCGCTCTCCCGCTGGTTAAAGGCATGGAGCCGGTACGGGTCCTCTCCGCCCTTCCACCTCCGGGCGCTCAGGTACCTCCGCTCTTCAAACTGATCCCAAAGGTCGTCCCAGTCCACGTCCGAGCCCTGCGCGCACAAAGTCAGCCCCGTTAGAGAGAGGAGAGACCGGAGGACATCTGACCCCACTCCGGAGGTCCTCCCGAGCCCCGCCGGAGGTCGGCCAGCCCCACGGCACGGGCAAGCATCACAAAGGCAGGCTAACAAGGAGCCTCATTAGGTCTTCAGGTTTTGGTTTTTTCCCTAGGTCTTGAAACGGCACGTCAAAGAGAGCCTGCCAACCTGAATTCAAAACGACTAATGGGAAACCAGATTCAGGTCTCTGGTGGATCTCCCTCTCAAACAGCACCGCCTCAAGGAACGTAAAAGCGCAAAGGTCTTGTTAGGGTTTTTATTTCCCTCTGGCCAAAACACAAAGGTATTTTACACCACATGTCCCCTCGTCCCTGTAACCCTTCAGGCGCGAAAGGGCCATCAGACCGGAGCAGTTTCATCAAGCACAATCCCATGCTGCCACAGCCGTACCCTGGCCCCAGGGCCAGCTCCAGCAACAGGACCCTGGAAGAAAGGGGCCGTGGTCCTCCCAACCCGATTTCAGTCCGTCTTTGCAGCGACAAGTCTCCCACTGAGGACTTCAGCCCTACCGCAGGGAGATGAGCCGGCAAGCATGTGCCCGTGCAGTTCCCCCGCGCCGAAAGGACGGCGGAGCTGCATTTCGGGGTTAGCCGACAGCTCCAACAGCTGTCAGGAGGTTTAGGCATCCCTTGGCGGCTTGGTGCCATCGGGAGGGGCGGGGGGTTAAGCAGCCCCCAGCAGCATGATGCCGTTCGGGGGGGTTTAAGCATTTCTCGGCGGCACCGTGCCTGAGCCAGCGAGCACAATGCAGCGCCGATAAGATCTCATCGTTACAGCAGCACAACCTCTTTGATCTCAGCCCACGTGTAACACGGAGAGATGCAAACATTTACAGACATCTCAGCCCTAAAGAAAATTGTGATCTTATCCCATAATTGATCTTTTCTTCTTCTTCTCTTTTTCCCCCCCCCCTCCTCAGTTCACACCATCTCAAAGCCGATTTTGCCTGCTAATAGCACAAAATGAAGCTTTTGAAACGGGCGATTTTTATCCTGTAATTGATTTTACTTGCCTCTGGCAGCACGTTTTCCCTAGTCGTAGGAAGGGGAGGAGGGAGCACTGGCTCCTGCAAGTGAACTGCAGCAGGACCAAGCCGGCTGCCTCCAGCCCCACAATGCCCCACACCTCCCTGGGTCACAGCGACACGAGCACCCCTAAAAAGAGGGTGCTCAGGGATGCAGCGGTTTCCAGACAGGGTCGTATTCATCCTCCCATTGGGCGACCCCATGGCCTTCTCAGGAGCTCCTCTGGCACCTACCCCAGTGCAGGGAAGATCAGAGGAAACCCCCAAGCCACCAGCCGTACTGGGAGAAAGTTATTCAGGACCGGGAGAAAGTTATTCAAGGCTGGGAGAAAGTTATGAAACCAGTAAGGTCATTGCAGAAGGTTCACGAGGAGGATGTACGTAACCCGCCTGCCGGCTTTTGGGAGGACCGATGCACACAGGGTGATAAATCTTGTTTATGTTTTTTCTAAGGCATCTTGCAAAATGTGATTTACTGCCACAGTAAAAGATCAGGGAAAAGTGAGCCGACTGCATCACCGAGCCACTGACAGCCCGACGTTTATAGGATTTCACGATGACCCCGGGAGGCCTAGTGCTGTTAAAACAACCGCTGCGGAGCTGCAGTCCCTAAATTTTAATGCCGTGAAGAAAAGTAAAAGTTTGTTTCGTCAAACTTAGGAAGAAGAGAAGTGGCTTTTAAACGCGGCCACGTAGCACTTAAGGCTGTTGGATGTATATAGATACGTTTTTTAATGTCAGTTAAACTCAGCAGCCTTGGATCAGCTAGAAGGGCGCAGCCGGGCAAGCATCCGAAGGCTCGAGCGGGAGGGCTGGTGCATTCCCGCGGGCAGCCACGGCTCCAGGAGAACTGGAGCTTCTGCACGCGCTGCAAGGGCAGCGAGGCTCTGGCCAGGCCAGCAGAAGCAGGGGACCGGCGCGCGGGAGGGTCCTGGCACGTCCTTCGAGGTCTGGGACAGCATTTTCCCAGCATCCATCTAACCCCAGTACCATCCTGTTATTGGGGGGACCCAGCGGTAAATGGATACACGGACAAATACCAGTGCCTTACCCCACGGCATTCGCTTCTCATCCTGCCCTGGATGTATCTCGCACCCAAGGGCTGCATTCCTGGTTCACATTGCAGTGAGTAACTAATACCCTCCGTGAAATCTCCACCTGGAAGACATCAGCCCACCTTGATTCACCCAGGCTCTCCTTTTTGGGTCGAGGAAAGCTATCAGCAGGATGGCTCCTAAATATCGGGTAGCTAAACACACATCTGAGATCAAGAGCAAACAGATGCCAAATAGAGATTAAAGAGTTCTTTTAACCACCATCTGGCCACAAAACAAGCCCAGGGATTGGGTTAACTTTCTCAGCCAGAAGTAGATACCGGGGTTTGGTCATTTGCTGTCAATCTACAACTCCTGTCCAAATCTTCTGGGTGTTCTTCAGCTTTCCATCCCAAGCTTCCCCGCAAGGGTAACCGAAATCGGAGCAGGATGCTCAGACACACGCACGCACCGACCTCTGCAAAAAAACCATACCTGTGCGAAGCAGGGAAGGAAGGCGAGGCAGCAGCCCCGGATGAAAAGCCCCCAGCTACGCAAGCGGTGGGAGGCAGGAGACCTCCCCGACCCGCACGCAGGGACTCGCCTGTTTCTCGGCACCTGATCAGGGATGGGGAAAGCAAGTTAACGTGTAAGGAGAAATCCCCTTCGCTCACCCAGGGACAGCACATCAGTTATGGGTTACTGGGCAAGGTCTTCATTATAATATTTCCGCCGTCTATTACCACCTCTTCCTCACACCAGAATTGTGTCTGGGGAGTTAAATAACTGATGTGCAGAAATCTAAATTTAATTTATTATGATCTAACTCACTTTAGAAGCCAAATTACCCTGCACCAGAAACGGATCAAGTCAATACTCCACTTGCCTTTCTATTTATGTTCTACAGGGCTCCTCTCTCCAAGTTTCATATTCATTTTCTCTCATGTACTAGTAATAAATTTTCATTTTTTTCCTTGGAATTAGGTAATTTCTCTTTCAACGTTGCAGTTTAATGGCTGGTATTAATTATAGGAAACACAGTCAATGCTTAAAACAGTCTGAGACTCAACAAGTCTGCAGGAAAGACAGAAAAAATACATCCAGGGGGTAGGCAGCCAGCCGCTCTCGGCAAACAAGTGCCGCCCCTTCCAGCACCACATCGGGGGGGGCTCCCGGGGTGGTCAGCAAGAGGGTCGTCCCCCCCCGCCAGGCAAGGAGACATGGACAAAAACTCGTTGCGGACAGCAGCTCCCATCTCACGCCAGCGCCCAGCCAAGAGCAGGGCTCGCCAAGAGCCTTATCCTTTGCCAGCCTGCCAAAGGCACCCCCCCAAAACCTCCCTCCAAAAGCAGCCCCCCAAAACCGCCCAACTAAAGGCACCCCCACAGAAGTGCCCGCTGCCTTGCCGGCAAAGGGCAAACAGCAAACCCCCAGGGCAAGCACAGAGGCAACTTTTCACCACAACTGTACGTTAAAGCTCGAAAGCCTCTCGGTGCAAAGACGTAATTCGTCATCTGCCTCTTAAATCACGGATCAGAAACAAAAAAAAAAAGGGAAAAAATAATATTAAAAAAAAAGGGAGCGGTGCTGTGGGGGGAGAGCGGGTCATTAGCAGTAAAAGTACCATTTTCTGGCAACTGCTAATGCCTTGTTTACGTGGATTTCTGCGAATATGACATTTTAATGGCATAATAATTGTGTGATTACAGTACAGCAGGGATCGCTGGAGCGGGGAGGAGGAACGAGCAACGCAGCCGGCTGCTGCCGCGGGCCCGCCGCATCCCCACGGGACGCTCTGCCCCGTCCCGCCTGCACCCGCAGCCGGCCCCCGGCAGCCCTCGCCAGCACGGGAGGCCAGAGTAGGCTGGATGCTGGGCAGGGGGGCCGGTGCGTTGCCGGCAGGGAAAGGGCGTTTCGGGTGAAAAGCCTGGCCCAAGCGGAGCCAGCGGTGACTGGGGATGGGCAAGTTGCGCCGGTCCCCAGGGCCAGCCTCCAGCTGCCCGGGAAGAAAAGGAGTGGGTGGCACGAGCCAAAAGCGGGCTCTGATTCACGTTCTCCTTTTGTGGCGCTGTTTTACGATAGAGAGCTTAAGTCTTTGCTAAAATAAAAGCCATTTTCCTTTTGGGGCTGCTGAGCATTCCCATTAGACCGAGGTGAATCGGGCCGGCACCACGCGCATCCTTTCAGGAGGCAGCAAACCCAGGCCAGCCCGGCGGGCAGGCAGAGCTGATGGGGTTTGCCGGGGAGCCCCAGTCTTTGGCCAGGAAGAGGGGCTTTGCCTGTGCGGGTGCAATGATGACCCCAAGGGGGTGTGGCAGCGGCCACACGTGCCTCTACCTCAGCCCGCCTCACACGCAGCTTTCCCTGGAAAACCTCATCCCTACATAAACCCTGACCGAGCACTCGCCGCTGAGCCTCCGTCCTGCCTTTCCTGGGACTCAGGCACTAAAAAGAAGAAGGGGAGAGGGGAATCAAAAAATACACCAGAGTCTAGCAAAAGCTCCAATAAACTAGCGAAAACTCTAGAAACTCGGATGCCGCGCAGCATGTTGCTGCCCGGCCGCTCCTCTGCCTGCAGAGGGTTGGAGCACGTGTGCGTGTTCGGCACAGCTCAGAGGCACCGGAGGCGGAGGGCAATCTTTCAGCTGGAATTGCAACCAGGCATTACACAAATGAGATTTAAACATCTCAACTGAAGCGCGGGCCCCCTGCAAGCAGGAGGTTCAATTATAGAGCTGTTACCGGCCAAGGCGCTAATGCCATCTGAAAGGATTATAATACTTCAGAAAGGGTAGGGCTCATCCCTCCTCGTCCCCTGGTGCCAGTGCATGCACTAAGAGGGTCAGCAGCCCCAGAGGAGAAAGAAGCAGGGCAGCATCACGCTGCCTCCATCCTCTTCCCTGTCTCCTCAAACAGCCCAGATGGAGCATCGAGGTGCAAGATCCTTCAGTCGAGCTTCGGTGTAGTTTTCCCGACGCCAGAGCCCAGCGGCTTGGCTTAGCCCCGTGCACGCAGTGCTGTGCATCCCGATGGCCTCGTCCCAAGATAGGAGGGGGAGACAGACAGAGCACCACAGCCACACTCTTTGCCCTGCCCGAAGAGCACGTGGCGGTGCCAAAATCAGGCTGTGGGGCTCTGGAGAACCGGCTTCGTACCCATCCTGCAGCACCTTCTCCAGTGCACCAGGTACCGCTCAGCAGCAGACTGGCATGGACCCTGGAAGGGTCACGTCCCACACCTCCTTTCTCTCGTCCCCCTTCCCCAAACTGCACAGCCCCCAAGCCAGTCAAGCACTTAAACAGAAACTTAAGTGACTCCAGGCATTTGGAGGAGCCCACAGAAATCCCTGTTTAAATGCTTGAAGTTAAGTGCTTGCTTAAGTGCTTCACTGGCTCAGTGCTGTCTTCTCCAGCTTTGTGCTGACACCAACCACGCATTGGAAACGAAGGCAGCTCTGGGCCCCAGCTGTCATCCGCCCTTAATTCGTCTTCCGCCCCACGGGGATTTTAGCTCCAGTTCCTTTATTTGAGGGCTGCGAAGCTCCTCTTCCTCTTGCACCGGTACCTGGGCACACTACCCAGGTGCACCTTGGTGGCAGCTCCTCCAGGGCCCCACGGGGATGCACAGCAGACCCACGGCTGCCAGGATCCCACCCTGCCCCAAAAGCAGGACCGGCATCTCCCACTGCTTGGAGGCGATTTACCGCCTTTCAAGGGAGACCTGCAGATCTGAGTCTGCTCTGACCCCACGTGCTCCGGAAAGAAAGAACAACAACTACAAAAAAAAAAAAAATCTAATAAAATATTAATACGGATACCTAATTAAAGCAAAGCACTTCTCCAGCAAAGCCTGTCCTGCAGCTGGGGTCCCCGGAGAAGCTCTGAGCATTCACCATTAAGCTTCTCGCTGCCAATGACCTTTCCCTGCTTGCGCACATCCACAGGCATGCTGCTCCATCTTCAAAGGACGGAGCATCGCCTCCTCCTCTGCTAGCTCGGCAGGGAACACAAGTCCCTGAGGACCTTCCAGTAAGTGTCCCACCTTCTCACTCGGCCCCGAGGCCAAGGCCATGCTATCACCACCTTTACTGCCTTTCCGGCCCACCACCCAGTTTCCTTTACCTGTCTCCCTCCAACCCCCCCTCTAACGCCCACTCCTGCGTGGGCAGTGTCTGCATCTCTCCTGTGATGCACACGCATGTTTACACAACCAAGATGCCTACTGCATCAGGCAACAGGACGGACAAAGGCTGGAAAGCGGCCATGGAAGAAGACTTGACCTTCAAGAACTGGAAGAAGACTTGACCTTCAAGAACTACAGCTGCAACCACTGCCTGGATGGACACATCCCCATTCAGGATCTGGAGAAGGCTCTTCGGTGTCTTCCTCTTACCATCCCCACATTCAACTAGCATCAGCACAGGCTGTTGGCCACTGATTCAGTGCAAGGAGCTGACCCAGGGCTGGGGCAGCTGGGCCATCACTAAGTCAATCACAGCTTGAACCAGCTCTTTGTGTATCTTCTTGTCCGTATCTGTGGTAAGCGATATACACGGTCTGAAACACCCTCCAGAGGCTTAAACCTGCTAAATTCTCCAGCCAAATACAACACCATGAAAAGCCACCAGAGAATTATTGATGCTTTTTCCAGTAAGGGCACCAAAGCTTTGTTTTTAAAACGGATGGCCAGGGCAGCCACCAAAATGGGGAATTTATTTGCGAATCAGGAGCAGGGGACTCGGGAGCTGCAGGGAGGGAAAGATGACAGATTCATTGCTTTGATGAAAGGCCAAATTTTGTTTCCAGGGCTTCCCTTAGGAGAAAGCAAGTCGGCTCAGAGTTCACACCTCGCTTATCAGCCAGCGCTCGCCAGGCTGGCAGCGGCACCAGGTTAAAATAAACCCCCACCTCCCGCAGGCAGCCTGGGCCTGAGCTTCACGCGTGGACGACGCTCCTCTCCGCTGGCTGCAGCATCAGGCCACCGTCCTGCCTCTGCGAGGGGGAGAGGCAATGCACGCCGCCAGCCAGCACCGCACGCCCCTGTCACAGCCCAAGGAATTCCCGTGGTGACCCTCATCGTCTCCAACATGCCGAGGAACCTCCCGCCTCCCTGTGACAACGGAGCGGAGTGCAGGATCCAGGCCGCTGACCGCTAGAAACAACATCCAGCTACAAAATTCCCTGTCTTCCCACTTGGAAAGATGCTCTTCCTTCTTGGACCCCAAAATCAGGTGCATACAGAAGCGCCTCGCTGCGTAAAGAACACAGACTTTAATTCTTTAAAATAATAAATTAGCCTGTAGGATAGCCTGACACATGAAGACAAATCCTGTATAATTAAAAAGGAAAGGAAGCCGATTATATCCTCCTGGAGAATATTGCTGCCTGCTTCTGTTTTATTTATATGTTACACTGTATAATGAGCTGAATATTTAGGAGGTCAGCACAAACCAAGCTGCTGACTGGAGAAAAGAGAAGACCCATCTCTCTCTGTGCCAGGAGCCAAGCAGGAGGATGGAGAGGATTTTTGGTCATCTCCTCCTCCCCCGGCCTGCAGCTCCCCTGCGATGCTGCAGGACTGCTGGGTTCAGCTGCTGCCTCTCAACTGCTCGTGCTCAGGCTGCATCGGTCTTCCCAAGCCTCCACCAAAAAAGGTCTTCTGAGCTCCCCCGCAGCCCCCCAAGGCAGGATGAGCAAGGCCAGCCCAAGCCCGTTGGCACTTGTGAACCCTTCTAAGGGGTCTGAAAACAGTAATTCTGGACGGCAAACAAGACCAAATAGGTTTTAAGGGTCTGTAAGAGAGTCTCTTCTTCCACTGAGTATATACATATATATATATATATATTTTTTTTTTTTTTTAAGATTTCAGGTTTAAAAAACCACAAAAGGTGGAAAACCGCTGGCCTGGCGGCAGCTCTGCTCCATGGTGAGCCCCCCAGGTTGATGGCAATAGTCCCCCACCGGTGCCCCCGCTGCCGCTCCCATCAGCAGTGGGACGCCCGCGGCTCCCCCAGGCCCTCTCCACCCTCTGCTGATGCCAGCTCCCCCAAGCGCCTTTGCCCCCTGCCAGAGGGGGTCCCCTTGGCACCCCGCTCCGGGCTTGCCCGGGCATCAGGAGATGGCAGAGAGCGTCTTTGCGGCCATTGCGCCTCATTAACGGGAGCACCACGGGCAGCCCCACCGTGGCCCGTTGCCACCGCTCCGTGCCACCGACTGCTGGCTGCCTGGCGTGGGAGCAGCAGGAAGGTGAGTGTGAAACCTGGTCCCCAAAGGTCGTCAGCAATTACACGGGGCACTAACTGGGCAAGAAACGAAGGCAGCATCCCGTGTCCCCTCCGCACCAGCCAGGTTCAGATCATTGCCAGGATCATCAGTGGTCAAACCCATTGGGAACAGCCCAGATCCACGGAGGGTAAATAAGAGTGGCAAAAAGGATGCTCCTGCGTGGACAGACGGTGTTTTGTTTTCCTTCTGCGCCTTTTCAGGACAGACATGAGCTGCTTCCCAGCCATGAAGGTCAAACCAGCCTTCCCAGGCTTCAGCAGGAGCAGCAGATGATTTAGTACTTAGGAGCCCATAGCTGCACTCGGTCTCCAGCTGAGCTTTGCTCATCCTTCTGCATAAAAGCCAAAACTCCTGCGAAACCACAGAGCTTGAGCATCTCGGAGGTCAGTGAAGGTCTCCCCCTTCCCCACAGAGCTGTGGGTCCCACATGCCGGAGGACAGCCTGGGATGGGGTGCATCAGGGGGAAAGGGAGGGGGAAAGGGGAGCAGGGAGGGAAGAGTAAAGTAGCCGCCAGCCGGAGTTCTGCTCTGAACCCAGCCCTTTAAAAAGCAGGCAGCTAATCTGAACTGCGCCTCCCAAGCAAGGAAAGGATCGCGCTGTCAATACGCTCGGCATCCTCGACCCGACGCGGCCTTTTCACAGCAGCAAAGCCAGGGGTAATCCATCTGGTAATTGCTTCCATGGGGATCTTTACACAGCTTTAGAAACTAATGCCACTATCCTTCCCTCAGCAGCCGCCCTTCCAAACCAAGCAGCAACGAGGGGCGCTGGGTAACAGCAGAGTATTAATGTGAAGGGAAAAGGGCCTCCAAGGGAGGCAAAGCTCAGTCTTTACTTTACCGTCGTGGATTGTAACGGGGGTGGGGCGGGGGGAACAGAGATTAGAGAAATAGATATCCAAGCAAAATAAAATAATTGCAAATACACAAGGCAGTTACATGCATGGCTTTAGCCGTCTTCAGGAAGGCACCAGCTTGCCTTTCCCCCTCTGCCAGCTAACTGCTTTTGAGGAGCTGAGCTTTACCAAGCAGGCGCCAAGGCACAACCTGCTCCAAGAAAGGAGCTCGGCAAGGACAAGAAATGCTGTCAGTCAAAACTCCCCACTCCTGCACTCAATTTCCAGGTCTGGAAAAGCCCCGGACTCCCCCCCCAAGCCGTGCCTCAGTTTCCCTGCTCCTACAATTAACTCGCAAGGCTCCTGCTTGGTGGGAGGCTCCCCAGGGAGCATCAACTGTGCTGAGCGGCTCCAGCACAAGGGCTCTTCTTCTCTTCCCATCTCTCGCTCTTTGCAGAGTGGGAAGAGCGGAGGAAAACCCTTGCTGGTAACTAATTAAAGTGCCCCAAGTCCTCCCAGAGAGCTTTCCTGGCATATGCACACCATGCAGTGACGTGCTGCAGGCCAGCCCTGCCCAAACCATGCCAAGCAGCTACCCTGGTACCGATAGGGAAATTCCTGGTCAGAGCATGACCTCTCCAACAAAAGCACCACCCGCAAACCTATGGGCTGCCCTGCCCCACATCAAGAGGATGCAGGAGCCAGGGACAGGTTTCCTGCAGCTGGCAGGGGCAGCACGGGCTGCGGGGCACCGACCCGTGGGGCACCCTGCAAACCCTCAGGGCACAGCCAGAGCGTGGGACCCGCTGGCGCCCGCCTCTCAGACACCATCCCACCATCAAAAAGCACTGGTGACCCACCTCCTCATCTCACACACACATATTTGGCGGAGAGGCAGGCGTTTCTGCAACCCGGAGCTGGTCCTCAACACACAGGCGGAGGGAGATGAAGCTCAGGTCACGGCAACGATGCTCCAGGGTGCATGTACTACCCAGCTGCCAGCCCATCCTCCCCCCAACACTCTTCAAGGAGAAATTAGATAGAAAACATTTGTGACAGCAAGAACTGATCTAAACCTTTGATCCTTGGGTACCTGCTGCTGGAGCATCTGCAAGATCCCGGGCCTGGGAGCAACATGACTGACAGCACCGGAGATACAGCAGCATAATTTAGAGCGTGTGTGTCAGCCCAACCTTCTGCTATCTCAGCTCAGCAATAGGAATTAAAAAAAAAAAAAAAAAAAACACCAACCCTGGCTAGTGAGAAATGCACCGTAGCAAGGCACGGTGAGTTGGAAAATAAATAAGCCTGTCGGGGAAGGACTGCGGGTCCCTGCTGGCCACAAGCAGGGGCGCTGCGGGAGCCTCAGGAAAGGTGCTGCGCCTCGGGATGACGTGGGCGTCGATGGGGATGGGGATGGGATGGGGAGACCAGAGGCAGGGCACGGCTGGTGTGGCCCGGCCAGGCGGATCACAGGCAGATCTCCAGGGTCTGGCTGCCTTCCAGCAGCACAGCGTTGCTGCCTGAAGGAGCAAAACCCGAGCAGAGCTGCAGCTGGGCACGGGAGCTGGGGCATGGGACATGCCAGGTCCATGCAGCAGGGACAGCCTGAGGATGACGTGGGCCAAAGTTCATATTGAGGCCTGAGCAATATTTTAGGGTAAATTTGCCCCAAAAATCATCCCCACAGGGAGAGAAGAGACGGTGCTGGGAAAGAATCACGGCTTCCTCCGGAGCAAAGACCCCCTTCTGCCACCACAAAAGCCACCTGCTTCCCTTGAGGGACAGGCTTAAGCAGCATTGTCCTTCCAAAAAAGAGAAGCGGGCAAAGGAGCGTGGAGACTCACACCCCACCATCCCCTCCTGCTGCGCTCAGGCGAAGGCACGAGCCCAGCTTCCCACATTGCTAGGAAGATCAGAGATGCAAAAGGAAAACAGAAGGGGGGCGGGGGGGGAAACAAACAAAAAACCAACCAAAGCTGTAATTGGGCTTGTAGGAAATGACATCTGTAATTTGGAGAACAGCTGTGTTACCGCCAAGGGCCCATCACTGGAGCTCTCACACCCGGCAGGACGTTGGTTCAAAAAGCACTGCTATGGCACAGCCCGGAGACACAGGACAACCTTCCCTTCCCCCTTTCCCTAACACATTGGCAACATCTGATCAATATTTCTGCACATTTCTAGAAGAAAAAAAAAAAATTTAAAAAAAAAGAAACACTCAAAAATAAAATACAAACCTACTGCTAAGTCACCTGATGCAGCAAACTCAAAACGCCTCCCGAGAGCGTGGGGATCTGGATAGAAACCAGCAACCAGGCACTGAGCTTTGTTGTTATTATCGGAAAAAAAATAAAATCTGCGTTTGGCACTCATTCTCTCTCACGCTTACAGACATGTTTCACTGCAATAAGGAAAAGAGCATTTTTGGAGTCATCAGTCGTGAAAACGTAGCATGGAAGCCTTGAGGGGCAGCTTCTGCTTGGGCATGCACCGGCCCCCATGACTGACGCAGGAAGACATTTTCTCCACCACGGCCAGGCAGTACGGCTAACGGCCCCCGGCACGCTCCTGCTCGCCTCCACCACGACTCCGCACATCGCGGCTTACCCGCGCCTGGGGGCAGCAAGCCTTGCCACGTACCTCAACGCACCAAACCCCAAAACCTTGTCACGATACAAGCCAGCAGCAGGGCTCAAATCAAGGCAGAAATAAGCCCCCCTAAATCTGTTGGCTCTTGATGCTTTAGCAGCATCAGGCTTGGAGGGCGGCGGTAGCAGCAGGCATGGTACAGCTTCTCACAGCACAATGGGGTGGCAAGTCAATACATGCTTCATTCGTTGGCCATAGCAGCACGGAGGTGGAACCACACAAGGCTTGCCCACCCGTCTACTGGAAACAAGTTGGTAGGCAACACCTCCAGGACCTCCAGACTCAAAGAGGCAGCACCGAAACAGCCCGACGCCGAATTCAACGAAGAGCATTTCACACCAGGTAGACCCGTTAGGCTCCACCAGAAGCTGAGCAACATCTACTGAAGGTGAAGGTCCCTGGCTCTCAGAAATCTGCAGGGGGGAGAGGGGGAGTGCCTCACACGACACAAGGAGTGGAGAGCAGAGGCTGGACCCACTTTCAGGCAGCCCCACCGCCTGGCCGGGCCACGGCCCGTCCCGCACACCTTTCACCCCCCTTGCTCCCGCAGCGACACGCTCCCCTGGCCGGCAGCGCTGCATGAAGGATTAGGTGGGATCAGACACAGGATAATACAAATGAGGTCGCGTTTGCTGCTGACAGTAGCTGCAAAGAAATGAGGAGCCAGTCTTCCCAGCTGGAGGGAAATGAGATGCTGTTAAACTCCGGCCAGGCAGCAGAGGAAAGGAGGGGTACAGCTGAGACCAGACTAATGCAGTTTCTCTGCATTATCCATAGGTTTGGATATACCACTACAGCGCCCGATGGCCCGCAGCTACAGGGGGAAAGGACTCTCCTTGCAGAGGAGCCACGTCTCCAGCCGAGCTTGCTGGTGGAAACCAGGGGAGGTGGGGGGTGGAAGCAGCAGGCAGGCTCCCCGCCGCCAGAGGGAAGTCTCTCGCACTACCCTTGCACAGGTCTGCCTAACTGGAGATGAAACAAAACCCTTTTGTTGTCTGGACGGTCCTGAAAGCATAAGCCAAGCCCCAGACTGGTGATGCTGTTTCCCTTAATGCTGGGCATCCACTGGCTCATTTCTCCTCCCGGGTCTTCTCCCATCCTTACCTTCCCCTACATCGCTCAGCAGCTCCCACCTCCCAGCTACAGGCAGGCCTCTACCTCCCCTCGCTCCCCGAGCCCTCGGCGCCAGCCGCGGCGTGCCTTCAAACAGTGGGGAGAAGATGGAGATACAAAGGGCTCGGGGGTACGTTCAGGCTTTGATAGGCACGCTGGAGCAAGCAAAAGCCGCAACACCTCGTGGAAGGAAGCGGGGCGGAGCAGAAACCCTGTGGATGGAGAAGACTTGCCAAGGAGCAGACGTGCTACTCCACAGACCCTTCCCAAACACACAGCAGTCAGTGCAGAGGTCCTGCCAGCTGCCGGGCCGGCAGGCTTGAGCATCTCAACCAGCCCTGGTCCTGATCACTCTAAAAAACCCCACCTATCCGCTTTTATATTTGATTTACTGCTTGTAAAGGCGCTTCCAGAGCACAAGCTCCAGCTGAGCGTTTTCGTACTCTTCCTGCCCAAAGGAGAAAAAAAACTCTCAGGAGAAGCGGAGAGCTCCGGACACACCACCGCAGGCTCCCAGCTCTGAGCTGGATGACCAGCCGCTGGCTCGTGCACAGCCCTGGGAAAGGCAGGGACGCAGAGCCCCAGCTGCAACGCCCGCCGCAGCCCCAGCAAGCCTGCGCGCAGATGGCGATGGGACCGGTCCCTCTGCAGCCGGCAGCATATGCTGCTGCTGCCCACATCGACACAGGTGCCTGGAGAGATGCACCAGAACTAACTGGTTACACAAGCCAAGACTTTTTCTCCTACACAGGCAAAGAGAGTTTGAATCCCAAACTACCAGGTACAGCTGAGCATCTGAATGCATCCCCGCCTTTTGCAGAGGAAGGAACAACATCTCAAGGGCAAGGAAATGGACCTAAAAAAGTGCTGAAACAAAAGGCCAGAGGGAGGTACCGGCGGCTTGTGACAGCTAGGCTGGTGAACACCTGTATGGCAGAGAGTTTCTGCTCTTGGTCTGCCAGCGACCTGTATGTCTGCTCTCTAACGGGGGCAATAATGCTCACTTAAGGGTCTCATGCTGAATTAATCGTTGCAAAGTGCTCTATGGTTCAGCAACGAGAGGTAGGAAGGCAGCACTAAGTACGATCATAGCCGTACTCAGCAAGACTAATGGTCTGTGCTGTGCTACGGTCCCCGGTAAGCCACCTCTAACACCGCTTAATGCTTCAGAGAAGGAGGCACGGCAGCCCCGGCGGCAGGGGTGCACCCTCCTCCCAGCCCTGGACGGGCACCAGTAACGCCTGCCCAGCTCCCTGCGTCCCCTCCCAGCCAGGCACAGCCGCGGTGGTCGTACCTGGTGGTACCGCCCGGCCCTGAAACGGCTGAGCCGAGGGATGTGGCGTTCGGAGGGAAAAAGAAAGAAAGGAAAAAAAAGTAAATCTAGTGATGCTAAAGGAAACAAGTTATTTTAAAAGGCTTCCTCCTCTCCGCCAACTTCTGACCTGCTCCTGGGCTCTCTGCCCAGCAAGCAGTACCAGGCAGGGCGAGGTGCAGGCAGGGCACAGTGCAGGCAGGGCATGCACGGCAGCGCCTGTCCAGGGGTTGGTATTTCCCGGGTGAGGGCCAGCGCGGTGTAAAGCAGCCAGTGGAGGGGTGCAGAGCAGCAGGGGGAGGGATGAGGGTTTTGGTCCCCATCCGGCCCCGCAGCAGACTTCCCTCCGCACCCCAGGTGGAAAGGACCGGTGTGCCCACAGCTCCCTCCGTGCCAAGCTGCTCGTTCCCACACCCAGCCCCAGCCTCCCACAGCCCGGTTTCCTTACAGGGATGTGGTAAATTAAATATATCAGTGTGTACGCATACATATGCAGGCATACCATGTTTTTCCTGCTCATTTACACGCCCTTCCCTGCAAAGAGCCTCCAAGCTGAACTGCTAGAGCTGCCCTGGGGATGCGCCGGGGGTACGGAGTGGGAAACGCGGCCCCCAGGGAGCAGAGTGACAGCCATGCACAGAAGGGCTGCTCAGAAAGGCAGCGGTGCTGGGTCACATCTGCCTAAATACTCCACCTCTGACGGGAGTCTCAACAGCAAGGACCTGAGGAAATCTATGGGCGCGTAGGCACAGGGAGACCTCTTCTGAGCACCCTGCTGATGCCAGCACGCTCCCATCTTCTCGTTTTAACACCTGCACAGACCTTTCTCCCATGCACCTGTCCAGTCCCTGCTGAACCCACAGAGGCTTTCAGCAGCCAGAAGATGCTGTTGCAGGGGGCTCCACAAATACCCTGCATCCATCCGCACTGAACCTGCCCCTGACAGCTTCCTTTGATGACCCCAGTTTTCATCCGGGAAGAGACGGGAGATGTTTCCTATCCACCCTTTCTCTGCCGTTAATGATCTTCCAGATCTCCAACACGAGCCCCCTCCTCCATCTCAGGCTAAGCAGCCCGAGCTTACTTCCCACAGAGAAGCCATCCCAAAGCCTAGACCACCCTGTGTCCACCCTCTCTGCACCATTTCCAGCCGTACAGCCCTCTCTCCAAGTCGGCAGGGAGCAAACAGCAGGCAGGACCCTGCGGGGATTCATGCGGCAGCACCCTGCTTGCCCTCGGCCCTTGACCACCCATGGTTCACCAGCAATGCAGCTGACCTGCCCACCGCGCTCCGGCCCTCGGAGCTTGCTATGGGGCCGGCTGCGCTCCCCGAGCATCATTCACCTCCCTCCAGCAGCACGGTAAAACCCAAGCACAGGTCGCCCGGGAGAGGCTGTTCAAAATTCCTGTCCTCTGCCTCGCTAATTAAATGTGACTACAAAAAGACAAGCAGCAAAAGCCTCATTATTCTAAAAACACGAGTCCAGGCTGCTAAAAGGCACCGCGGTCCTGGTACACCAGGACAAGATGTTCTTCCCCTCCGCAAGGCATTTGGCGGGGGCTCTGCTATTCCCAGTGCCACAGCTGAGCTCTGGCAGACTGGCTGTGGCTTTATCCCTCACCCCCTGCCCGGCACCAGTGATGCCAAATGGGAACGGGCAGCCAGCGCTACTGGAGCGGGGCTCTGCTGCCGGCACCAGGCTAATCCCACTGGCCCCTTACTTTCCAAGACAAAAGTGGCGAACGCGGGGAATAAAATGAAAATTCTTCTTTGTGTTTCAATTGAACATTTTATCTGTATTGGAAGCAGCGGGGAAAACACGTGGGAAATGTCAAGCCAGTAACCGCTCTGGCTCAATAGCGGGAGAAGCCAGAAGAAACACTAGGGCATCTAGGGCGAGCTCTGCGAGGCTCATTTTAAAATGTTCCCTCTGCCAACATGGATAAATATTTGAGCAAAAAATATTACAGAAAAATTCAGTTGACTCACGAAGAGCAAGCGTGTTAAATATAGAAAATAAATTAAATAATTAAAGGGCAAAACAAATGGGATTTTAGCCCGGCTTTGAGCATAGTTTTCATCACAGCCTTACATGGGGTGCCACCAAGCTGCTTTTTAACCCTCGGAGAGGGTGAAGCAGGCGGCAAAGCAAGCTTTTGCCACGCTCCCGGACCATATTTCCCCCCGTTGGGAAGCACAGAGCAGTGGGGCTGGTGCGGGGAGCTCCCCTCGGCGGCTGCCCCGTGCCCCCGGGGCACGGCACAGCTTCCCCCAGGGCTCTCCATCGCTCCTCCACATCCTGATGGGGCAGCTGAAGTGCAGTGACAGTAACTGCTTTGCCCACGGCGGCTCAGAAAGTCCGTGGGATATAAACACACCAGGAATGTGCTGTAAGCCCTTGGCCCAACGGCTGGGCTCTCCAGAGCCACAGGTGTACGTGCTGCGCTAGAGCTCTTTGGTTACGGCTCAACAGCCCAATTCAAGCTTTAAAAAAAAAGAAAAAAAAAATTTAAATTAAAATCCCAGCTCCAAATAGACTCAAAGACCTTGGGACAGGCTCAAATTTAGGCTACAGATGCTACGGCCAGATCCTGTTATTGCCAGGAGCCAAGCCCTGCAATGTAAGGGTGCCCTGGCACTAACCCACCCCAAACGCAGCTCCCGGCCTCCGCCGCACTCATAAATTACAGACAAAAAAAGGGCAAGCTCGAAGCATCTGCACCGATTTTAAGAGCTCAGCGCTGATCTGGCTTATCAAGGCTTTTACTGGTCCCCAGGCAGAGCCGGGGGGCTCCTGGCTCAGACCGGTGGGGAAGCCCAAGGCTGCCCGGGAAGAAAAGAGCCATGTGCTCCTCCGATCCTAGAAACTATTCCCCAAGGTGGAGGCAGGAAAAAACTCGTGGCAAAGCTGTGCCGGCAGGTGCCTGCCGTGGCCGGGGAAATAGCGGGGCCGTCGGTCGGGCATCACTGTCCACCCCGACGGCTCTCTCCTTCTACAGCCTGCAAGATGCAGCAGATGAAGGAGGCGAGCAGCAGGGTAAGAGCCAGGGAGAGGATAAGCTCAGAGCCAGGCTCTTTTGTTAATATCCCTCTCCTTTCTTCCCCCT
>JAVKLA010000054.1:15645222-15665496 GCA_034782735.1 Sagittarius serpentarius | reverse complement strand
CGTTTCTTCCCCCGCCCCCCCCCCCCCCCCCCCGAAACGTCCTTTCCTCTGTCTGCAGTGACACCCTCAGAGTCTCTCCGCTGCAACAAGGCTGCCTTGAGGCAGGGGCAATCCGGGCAGCCCACGGAGGGGAAACAGGAGAAATTACTTTAAGACACATTTCTGTGTCTCTGATCAGGAGGCTGAAAATCAGCAGCATCAGCTCCCTAAATAACACGTAGTGTCTGAGGCTACACCACTGATCTTGGCAACACCCCCTCCCTCTCAGCTACAGAAAATCTATGTATAGGAAAACATACACACACATATATATATGACTTTCATATTATTTTGTCTTTTCCGAACAGTCTGGTAAGCATCACGGATTTGCTTTTCCCAGGCAGGAGACCGACATGCCCGCTCGCCGTGCCACGCTCCTTAAGGCCCGGGTGCCCTCTCTTCTCTACCAGTGCTGCCGGAAGCGGTAGAGAGGAGGACTAAATCGCCTTGGCAAACTAACTGAAAGAGATCCGAAATATTCCTAATCTGCATCAGGCCACTGTCTTTGTATTTATCCCGGCATCAGCTTTACAGGGCTGAAAGAGAGCAGTACATGCCTAGGGCTGCCGGGCCACGAAAGGCATAGCCCAAGGGCCAAATACAAGCAGGTAGTAACGGAGTTGTGGTTAATGGTTTGCAAATGTTTTGTGGACGGGCTTGCATCTTCCCTGGTCACGAGCGATGCCTGCCGCTCACAACGGGCTCCGCATCCCTGTCGCAGCTGCCAGCGCTACCGACGTCCCCTTCAATATGTCCGTAACGTACCGTGCCTGCAGCAGGACCCCAGGGCAGAGGAGGTGATGCCAGGTGGCATCAGCCGGTCCCCTCTTGGGGCTGCGGAGCATCGGGATGCCACTCTGCACCCCAAGGCACGCCAGCCACTGCAGGCGCTCCCTAAAGCATCCCCTCGGCTCCCGGGGTAGCCATATTCAACCTGAAGCACCAAATTCACCCGCTCTTCGCCAGGCTGTGGCGCGAACCTTAGAAAACTTAGTAATACTGAAAGCGTTAGCCTGTTGCTTTTCCCACCTTGCTTCGATGCGTGCGGCTCGGTTTTGGTTTTAACTGCAAAGTCCCCACATTCTGCAAACCAAACGTAGCTGGAACTGAAACTGGAAAGTAAAACCGCCTAGCAACGAAAAGCAAAGCACTGCACGGCCAAAACCGAGCGAGATGCACAAAGCAGGGAGCTTAAATAGGGAGGGGGAAAAATGGAAATTACGTTAATAGCACATGTTCACTCGTAATAATCTGAGAGAGACTGGTAATGACACTGGAAGGTGAGCTATCCTCCGCCCAGGGAGATGTGGCTACTTACGAAACCATCTGGCCGTCAGCTGCTCCAACACCGCGCGAAGGTACAGTGGAAATGGCCGCCGCAACACGTCGCGCGGTGCCAGCTGCCGTCAGGCAGAGCCGGGCGGGCAGAAGCCCTCCGGGCAGGGAGAGGATGTTCCGTCCTCCACCCGGCAGCGGGGCGAGGTGAAAAAAAATCCAAAAATTGCTTGCTTTATGGGGAGGAGTAGCAGACGGCGGTTTATAGGGGTTTGGTTTTTTTTTTTCATTGTAAGTAACCGGTTTATTTAGGAAGAGGTTTATAAATCATTGCTTTCTCAAAAGTAGGCACCAAGTAATGGCTACGGGAGACTGTTTCTTCGCTTTTAAGAAAGCATAGTGCAAAAATGATCACATCTACTTAACGGGCTGTTGAAACAGTGTCATGCCAGCCTCTTACGTTAACCCGGTTCCTAATGATTTTGTTAACCAAAGAGCTGGAAGGAGATCGACTTGGCATTCCTGGTCTCTGCAATTATGTTCTGCTGAGAGACAAACATGAACTATAGCTGAACAGCAACAGGTAGGATGATATTTAATGCCTACCTCTGTACCTCGACATTGTCTGGTTTGAAACAGAGTCCTCGTGCCATTTACTGGCAGTGAAACTAATAGGATTCTGTAAAAATCAATCCATAAATGCACAGACGCTAAAATGAATGGTTTCCTTTCTGTTCCATTTATGGGACGGCTCTTTTATGGATATCTACATGCCAGCGTAAAAATTTCAGGAACAACTTTCTAAGTCTTCATCAAATTCACGGGGACTTTCGTAGAGAAGAATGCTTTAAAAGAAACTGCTGTTTCACACCACGGCTCGTTATTACCCACAAACGTAAAAAAGCAACGCCCGCTCATGAGAGCCGCCCCGAGCGCGCCGTGTTCCTTCCCGATGGGCACGCAGAGCCGCCGGGCGGCAGCGGGGAACCAAGGCTGAGCTTAGGATGGGACACCGAGGCCCGCGCCCAACACAGGACCTATCGAACCGAAATGACATGCCGTCGTCCGCCAGCACCCCCGTCCCTTCGAGAGTGGCCGCCGCACCCGCAAAAGAACATGGCCGATGGCAAAATGCTGGCCGGGCTTGTCCCCGGGGGTCCCCAAGAAAGCTGCAGTGCCGGGGTCTGCCCCCCGCCGGTCTGCCCCCCGCCAGCTGACTCCTGCTGTCAGTGGAGGCTTTCCAGAGGGGAGAAATAAATTCATTAACCAAAACTGAGTGCTTTTGGGCAGCCCAAGGTGAATGTTTCTTGACAAAATATTTAATGAAAGCAAACGAGAAAAAAGAAGTATTTCTTCCTTGCTCTACCCACTGTGTTAATGGCAGGAGGTGGGTTTGGGGTTGGGCTTTTTGGGAGGAAGCAAAGAGACTGCGTGACCTGTTTCTCGCTTCTGAAAAGAAAAGTTTATCAGAGCAGCCTGTAAACTGAGAGATTATTCAGATTTCTGCCTCCATGGGGATATTTCTTCCAAGACCACTGCCATGTTTTAACCTCAGCCAGCAACTCAGCCCCATGCAGCCGCTCACTCACTTCCCCCCCACCCCGTGGGATGGGGGAGAGAATCGGGGAAAAAAGGTAAAGCTCGTGGGCTGAGCTAAGAACAGTTTAATAGAAGAGGAAGGAAGAAACTAGCTATGACACTAATAACAACAAGAAAGTGACAGTAATAATAAAAGGATCTTGTGTACAAGACAAGTGATGCACAATGCAATTGCTCACCACTCGAGCCGCGCTCCTCCTCCCCCCACCCAGCTGGGCATGACGTCCCATGGTATGGAATACCCCTCTGGCCAGTTGGGGTCATCTGTCCCGGCTGTGTCCCCTCCCAACTCTCCTGTGCCCCTCCAGCCTTCCTGCTGGCTGGGCAGGAGAAGCTGAAAAGTCCTTGCCTGAGTCTAAACACGACTTGGCAACAACTGAAAACACCAGGGTGTTATCAACATTCTTCTCATCCTAAACCCAAACCACAGCGCTGTACCAGCTCCTGGGAAGACAATTAACTCTATCCCAGCCGAAATCAGGACAACGACTTTCCTGAAAGCCCCGCAATAATTCCTGCCCCAGAAGCGAGGTGGGGATGCTGGGCAAACCCCTGCATTGCTCACGGAACCAGCTCTGCATCCCCTTGTCACCTCCCAGCGGCACAGGCTCTGGGCTTAGCCTTAAGCCCCATTCTGCGGTCCCCAGCCCCGCCACTGCAGGCAGGGATGCTGCCACACGCCTGCCCCTGGCATCAGCCCGCCTGACTCCCATTTCATCGGTACCGCTCGGATGCAATGACTCTGCTGGCTCCGAGAGCTGAAAATAGATGGGCAGGTAACAGCCAGCTCGGGCACGCACGCTCCACAAAACCATGTCTCCGCTCCCTGCTGATCCACAGGGGCTATCAGCTCCGCGGCTTTCCGCAGCGGAGGAGGAGGAGATGGTCACCCCACGGACCGGCTTTGCCGCCGCCGGCCAGTAACGCTGGCACCCCTCGGTTAGTCCACTGGGACTGCCTCTGGGAAAAGCCACAAGGCAGAAAGCCACTAGCACATCACCAGATCCTCTACCAGGGATAACTTTCCATGGGGCTTACAACTATCTTGAACATAAACTGGGATAAAGGGAAAAATGCACATCCAAGCCCTTTGTACATCTGCAACGATCCGTCTTGTCTCTGGCAGCTTAACATCTCCAGAAGGATATAGCTCTGCTGTAGGAAAAATAGCTCCTAAGTGCTCCCGGTCGTGACAAATCCCGAGGCACACGGCAGAAGTTCACCACAGCCTCCTGGCCGATGGCCAGGCTCACAGCGTTGAATTTCACCTTGCCCTCTTTCAGCTCCTCCTTCAGCACAGAGGCTTTTCTTCAGCTCTCCTTCCTCACATTTCACTTCCAAGGGCGTGGGACTACAGCAGCCTTGTTTTTTCTCCATACCCAACCTCAGAAAACAAATCACTCCCAAACCCTCCGACGAGACACCTTGCCCCCGACACGGGCCAGGAAGATACAAACCTCCCCGCGCCGGTTAGCTACACGCAACTCCCTTACGAGCGATGCTTTTCCCCAGTTTTTTGCCAGCAAGAGACCGCCTCGAGTCACAAGACCTTTTTTTGCCATCTCTTTTTCCACGCAGGTGTCAAACCTTCCTGCTGCTAGCCGTCAAGCGCTCGACCCTGCAGAAGCCCAGCAGCAGCGAGGTCCACCGGTGAAATCCCTCTCTCTCCCTGCAGATAACTTTCCATCATTCACCTTAATTTCTTCCAACCCAGGACCCGTCCCAGTGAGATGCCCAAAACTCAGCAGCATACTCCAGGCAGGGGCACGCTCCTGAACTACTGACCACTGTTACAACTTCATCAGTGTTTCTAACTCTTCACTTTCCCCTCCGATTTCTGCTTTTTCCCCCATCAAGAATGACAATTCTCCAATGATTTTAGCCAAATTTAGCTCAGTTTTAGTTAATTTGGCTAAGATTTTGCTCAACTTAGCTAAGTAGCTAATTTTGCAAAGCATCCCTCCATTCAATCTTCCCGTGCCTCCAAGTCCCCGTCTATAAAAAGAGAATCATTATCAGTGGTTTGTCTCCAGATGACAGAGGCTTTAAATCACTGCCACTCGACATCTGGTTTGAGGCCCACGGGGAGCTGCTGGGCTCCGTTCAGCTCCGAGTGGATAATTACCCACCGATGGAGATGCCACCGACTCCGCTCCGAACACCCTTCTCCATCCCCAAAGTGCGGGCCAGGGCTGAGGGACACAGTCTGGGCAGCCCAGGGACCCAGAAACCGCTGCCGCCTGCAGAAATCAGTAGAAGACTTCAGCCTTGGGGGCTGTCAGCCTTTCACCAGCAGGGAAGCGCTTTAAAATTTAAAAAAAAAAACAAACAAACAAACAAAAAAAACCAAACAAAACAAAACCCAGCTAAGGCAGGCAGCAAATGGAGAGGTTGCAACCTTAAGAGCCGCAGAGACATTCAGACAATAGTATCTCGGCTCAAACCTTCCCCGCAGCTGCAGACGGCGAGACTATAAATTGCCCTATGATTTAGCTCTATGATTTAGCTCTATTTGGTGCCCTCTATTCAGTCCCGCGCCTCAGCCCACGCTGCGGATACCGGCTTTCATCCTTACCTCCGCCATCCGTTAGCTGCCGTCAGCAAGCGGGGCGGGGGGGGCGGGGGGAAGGTGGGGTGCCAGCGCAGCTCTGCGCACGTGGGAACCCCCTTCTCCTTCCCCATGCTTCCCCAGCAGGTCCCATTGCAGCACCTCCAGGCATCGCTAGGACCACGCTGCTGTGCCGAGGAGCCTTGGTTGAGGCAGATATTTCATTTCATAGCTCATCCGTTGTTGCGTACACTATTTTCTTCACAATTTTTCCTTTTTTTTTTTTCCCCCCTTTTTTTTTTTTTTTGGTCTGCTCCCCCTCGGTTCACATTACAGCCATCATTTATCTCCGCAGCACCAACAAGCTGATTTACTGCCTCGATCAGCGCGGCTCCAGCATGAGCTACGTGAAAAAGGGACGCATCAAGCCCAACATGCAACAGGGACCCGGCCACAGGAGCCTGGCGGGACAAGAGGGAGAGACGGGGCAGAAAATCATCCCATCAACCAAGAGCACCAACAGCGCAATTTTCTCCTCTCTCTCGCCTTGCAGCAAATCTGCAAGGATGGGGCAACGCCAGGACAGACGGACAGACACCCTGCCAGGCACCCCTGGAAGATGGGAGGTTTGAGGCTGAGTGCTCTAGGAGCAGAGGAGATTTGGGAAAGGCGATTTTTTTTTTTTTTCCCCTCCCCTAACCAGGCAGCGGAGAAACCTGCTCCATCAGGATCAACTCGGAGCATTTCTGCTAAACACCTCGTTCGCTCTCCCTCTCCTAATGAACAGCGTGACAAGCTCAAAAAATCAATGGCGGCTTGGCGAACCCCGAGCAAAGCCTCCTGCCAGCGCCCAACCAGGCGTCCCTGCCGCGCTGCTCCCTCTAACTGAAAGCGACGGGGGAGCGATTAACCGACAGGTTCGTTAACGGCCACCTCGTCAGGACTCTTCTCACCCAGACCCCGTGAGAGCAAGCCACGGCAACGAGTCATTTGTGGAGGTGCCAGCCTTCCCCCCCGCAATACCGGCGCAGAAAAGAGGGGCTGCTGAGGCCACTGCGGTACCTCCGGGAACCGGCCTCGGAAAAGCCCCCAGCGTTTCCACACAGACAAGGATGTTCGGCTCAGCACCCCTCTCCCAGACACCCACGGGCCTTTCAAAGCCCCTGGCCCCACGAGCTAAATCCGAGCCTTTATGGCTAGATGGGCACCGCACATTCTGGGGCCGAACGGGAAGCACTGGGACACCTCCGAGACAAGCCACCAGCCTGCGATACCTGCGGTGGGGCAGGGAAGCAGGCAGGGGAAGAGAGGACACAGCCTCGGGGGACCGAGAGGGATGGGGAACAGCCAAACGAGCGAAGCAGGGTACCAAGAAACTGCTTCTGGCTCTTTTCCCTACAATACCTGGCAGGCTGAAGCCCGCTCTGCAGCAGCCGAGGCTGCGTGCGAGGGACGAGGCTTTGACGGGGAAACGGCCCCGTCCTGGCACCGGCCAAGGAAACCCGGGAGCTGGGACGATGATGTGGGCACGGCGGGGAATGGATGCTCCCCAAACCCAACACCGACCAACCCGAAGAGAAAAAAACCAAGAGGGAGCAGCTTCCCCCCAGCATCCAGAGAAGTGAGGATGGGTTGGGGGCCCTTTCACAATAGGCAGCTGCTGGCTTCAGCTCCAAACGCCGCCCCGCACCACCGCCGTAGCACCCCCAGGCACTCCCCCATTTGCTGCACTACCAAGTATATATCAGAGATATATTTATACATAAATATATATATATATCTTACTCAGCACACTGCTTTTCCCGTCCACGTTTGAAAAGAGCACGAGCAGAAGCGGCGCGTACAGCAGTGCTGCATCACGCCCACGTCCCCCGGCGGCCCCCGCCGCCCCCCGCACCCCCCCCCCCCCCCGGCGCCTTTCCCTCGCAGCACCCGCGCCCTCTTCTCTTAACCTCTCCGCAAGGGGCTTGTTTCCCATCTCATCTCGTGGCTCTGAACCGTTCCCTCTGTGTTTTCTTTGCTTAAAAAAATGTCATCACTTAAGAGACAGAATATAAAGGAGGTGGGCAAATGGGAGGGATTTAACTCCGGCTTTGAATCTCCTGGCTGAAGGGGCTTCACACGCTATTCAACGCGGCAACGGTGATTTAATCATCGGTGCGATGCTACGGCAAACAGCAGCAGACAGCAGAGCCTGCAGGAGTAACGCTCTCTCTAACAGCGTGAATATTAAGGGCATTTAACAGCCCTTGTAATCACACTGTGGCTTCTTGCAAGAGCACAGCCAGGCAGCACGAGGGAAGGCACTAAACCACGCTGCCGGGTTATCAAACTTCGCCATGCTCCTTACAGCATCTGAAATCAGCCCCCCTTACAGAAAAAGCAAGCGTTGGCTTCCCAGTAGGTTCTCTCAAAACCGAATCCCACGCGGCAAAAGCCCTTAAGCACGTGCTGGGATGAACTGGGGGGCTTTAAAGCCTCTTTCAGTCACAGCTGGCCCTGCGTGGAATTTGGGTCCCTGTAACACAGAGCAAACAGTAAGACCTTCAGCAAATTAATCTCCTGTACCTGTGTTTGATGCACTAGGAAAGGACTATGGGGGGAGGAAAAGAAATCCTGAGCATGGCATGAGTTTAGCTGCACCTTAGAACTAGAGATGTATCATACTTTTCAGGTCAAGCATTAGTCTGTTCTCAAAGGAAAAAGATCCCCAGCTTTTACACTTTGAAAGTTTTTACTCCTTCATTGGATTAATATCATTCTGAAAAGTTCCCCGTGATTTTGATGCAGAAATGGCCGGTGACCTATTGCAGCCTACTGTAACGAAATGCCTGCAAAATACCGGCAACTCCTGGCCTACGGACGTGAAACACAGTTTCTGGAACTAAGGAGAAAAAAAAAAGTAGGAATTCATCTGCTTTGTCTTTCAGGTACAGTAATGGCTGCTAGTTCTGCCTGAAGACGGGGAGAACATCTTGAGACCCAGCCTGCATTCAGAAAGAAAGATGCTGGCTTGCCCAAGGCCACACGGACAGCTGGTGCTAATGCCCAAACCGGTGTTAATACCAGGAGATCTGCATCAAAAATTAGTTGATCCCACTTGATATTTACCTGTGGAAACTCAAAATTGTCTGGCTGTGAGATGGTTGCAGGCAGGTTTCGGCTGGACCAACACCCGCATTGCCGGGTGCTCCCACCCCCCTGGTTATCTCAGCCCAGCTTGTGCACCAGAGGGAAGGGAAGTAACTACCCGGCCTTTCGTTCACACCTTTAATTACCCAGCTCGATAGAAAATTAACTGAAGCAGAACAAGCTTTTATCCCAAGCAGGGGTGCCTGCACGCAGGCATCACCGAGACTAAAAGCTGCAAATTACACTTTATTTAACGAGCTCGTTTCCAGCTATCGCACAGGCAAACCCCTGCGCTGGACCTGCACGTGCTGCTCCACCTACAGCAAGTGCCTTTACACCAGCTTCTGCCCCAGCTCCACAACTGCTGCCTAAGTACAACGCTCTAGTCAAACAGCAGAGATGTTCTTCACTTCTGGGACGCACCCAGTGTCAGGATGGGGCCACGATGCCGGCAGCAGGACCTGATCTCCAAAGGCTGCAAAGAAGCACCGGGAGCAAAGAAATCCTGTTTCGCAGAACGCCACTCCTGCCTGCTGGGGAAGGCTGACCGGTGCCCTCGGCCGCCGACACGTTTTCCTCCCGCCTCGCCCGCACTAGCGGAGCTTCTGCTTGCAAAGGCCAAATTGGAGCTGACTTGACTTTGCTGACATTGCCTCCAGAAGGCAAAGTGTCCTCACCTCCCCAAGCCCCATGGTGTCTCAGGTGAAGAACAACGTATGAACGACTTTCCCCAGCGTTCGGATGCCTGCCAGAGCTCGCTCTCGCCTTGCAAGGTAGATTGTGTTTGTATTTTACATCTGATTTGGAAACGTCGTTTTTCTTGAGTGCACGCGAACATCCAGGAGGTCCCTGTTGAGGAGATACATCCGTATGCGTGCGCAGTAACGGGGGCCACGTCACCAGCAGCAGCAGGGACCACGAGCGTACCACTCTTCTCATCATCCGATTCTCTTGTTTTGCCACTTGCAAGTCTAATTTCAAATTTCAGCTATTCCACTCAAAAATGTCCTGGCTAGTTTTCTACTGCAGGGCGATTGAGGTCTGGGCACGGAGAACCAGCCTCTCTTTCAAATAACAAAACCAGGGAAGAAAAAAGTTGGTTTGGTCCTGTTACAAAATCGTGGTGACCCATGTTTTGAGGCATCCTTCCTTCTCCAGGCTCTGGGGATGGGACTTCAAATTGGGCAGACGACAGCCTCTCCAACGGGCTCAGGTGTTTCACTTTTCCCCCTGAGAATGCCACCAAACCAGGCAAAGTGAGAAGCCTTTGCAAAGCCTGATTTCGCACAGATGCCTGACGCTTCCTAAGACTGCAGCTGAAGCCTCAGCAGATTTCAGGCTGTTTGCAGGCTTCATCTTCTCACCATTTCTAGCGCTGGCCAAATCCTTCACGTATCACCTCTGCAAGGGGGGCTTACATCCTTATTTACCCAGGAGCTGTGCAAATACAATTATTACTGTTCGTGAAGCCCTTGGCTGCCAGAGCACCAAGCACTACAGAAAAGTCTGCTTGGAAGTGCGTAACGTTGTCCTCCATCTGTGAGCTTGAGGTCAGCAGGGAGCAGTAAGGAATAAAGCAAAAAAGTTGCTTGAAGAGGGAGCAGAGGCCACCCAGCACGCTGTGCGGGTACTCTTGCACGTCACTGCATCGGGCAGGATTCAAACCACACCCTCTTAATAGGGGCGAAATTAAAGTGGTGATGGGTACGGCAGCATGCTCCACTTTAAAACCTCAGTCCTGGTCTTCAAACACCCAGAATAGTATTTCTGTAGCTACTTAATTAAATGGTAAAAAAACGTCAAAACTAAAGGCAAAAAGGCAAATTGATTTTCCTTCTCGCTTCCCAGAATTTCAAGCCCACAGCAGAATCGCTGCTAACAGCTTCCCAAGACAGGTGCCACCTCTCCGCGGCAGCAAGCTGTCCGCCCGTCCATCCCTCCCTTGCTCCAGGCCATGGCAGCAGAGCAGGGGGAGCTGGTGTTGGCCGGTCCCAGGCAACATTTGTCATCTCCACCCCAAAATCTGCTCCTCCCACACCACGGCCAGCAGACAGGACCGCCGGGGCACCGCGGGGCTGAGCACCCATCCCCAAGGGCTGCACGGTGGTCGGTTCGTTCTTTTCTTCAGAGACCTAAACCAGAGATCTTCCCGCGGGATGGGAGGGCAGGATGGGAGGGCTCTTCACCAAGCGTTTCGCAATACCGCAAGGGGCACACCGTCTGCAGCCTACACGCTGTACACGGCTTAACGCTGAGCGTTAGGCGGATATTCATCCGTTTTGATCCCAGTCGCGGGAGCAGATGGCTGCTTAATGCACGTTTGAGCCTCTCTCTCTCTCTCTCTCTCCAAATTGCACCATATTACGGTGCCGGGAAAACGCAACGGGCATTACGAGAGCCACGGCTCTTCACCGCTCCCTCCCCATCCAGCTCCGCTCTTGCCGAAAGGCAGGACCGTGCGACACGACAGCTTCCCTCCCAGCTCGGCTCCCAGACGCCAGCTCCAGCAGCCCCCCTGTGTCTTCCCGCTGCCCGCCCCACTGGAAAAACCACCCGCCTTCCCCAGCCAGACCCCAAGTTTCGCATTTCGGCTGGGTGAGGTCAAAGTGCAAAGGGGCTGCACCCCAAACATCCCCCAAGGCAGATCCCAAAGGATATTAGAGGATATTATTCCATCCTGAAGGACCCCGAATCAACCCCTTGGGTAGAGCAAGTTACCCTGACTCAGAGGGGAAAAAAAAACTCTTTAAAAAAAAAAAATTAAAAATCAATGTTTAATAAAAAGAACTGACCCAAGCCATCGAAAACGAGCCTGCTCGCACCTGTAACTCCTCTTTCCCATCTTTTCTCCATCTCACCTAATGACAAGCAACTAAAAATTCAATGCACAAGAAAAGATGTGCATGAACTCCCCCCGGCCCGGGGGGGGCTGCAACCGAGGCCTGAGCCACTGAACGTACTCGTGTCTTATTTGTGAGCCGTGTGCCTCCATAATGTGTTATGAGGTGTGTTTGTAACCAGCGGATGCCGACAGTGGTCCTTGAGGAGGAAATGGTGTGTGTCTAAATGCAGGCAAAGATATTTAGAAAGCCAGGACAAAGCAGCCTTGCTCTCCTCGCTTGGGCCAAATTACATCCTTTGGACTTATTCCTTCAGTGCATATAAAAAAAAAAAAAAAAAAAAAAAGAAAATAATAATCCATCTCAATTTCCTTGGCTCTGTGAATGTTTAGAGAATAGAAGGTGATTTCAGAGCTCGTTTGTTTTTGCACCACACGAACCCTGTTCCCCTCGTATCAATTTCCAATCAGGTTTATTGTTGGCGTTTCCACTAGAAAACCAAGGAGGGAAAGGCTAAAACCCTCAGTCGCCCTTGAGACGGAGGGGAAAAAAATAAAAATTATTTAAAAAAAAAAACAAAAAAACCAAAACTACCTTTCCCTTGTCTTGCAGCCTGATCTGAAAAATGAACCTGGTTTGCTTCTGAATCAGTTCTCTTCTGGCCCCGCACTTCCTGCGGTCCTTTCTGAGATGAGATGCAATCATTAGCTCACTGGCTCCTCCAAATAATACCACAAAGCTGGAGCTCGAGCTGCTTTGCGGTAAATAACCACTAATTTCTGCCGACGTGGGGCAAGGCAGGGTTTGGCGGGGGACACAAGGCTCCCCCCGGGGTGCCACCACCGATGCCTCTGCATCCCTTCTGGCTGGGGACAGTCCCCAACCCAGCGTGTCCGCCGCCACGGAGAAGTGAAACCGGCCCGTTGTCCCTTCCCGAAACGCTTCTCTGTGGCAGGCGAAGGACGGCTGCACCTCTCTCGCTCCCTCAGGGCTGCAGTACGGGTTAATTAAGGCTCATAAGGAGCTTCCAAACAGCGGGATTGAAGGCAAACTATTAGTACTACTAATGCCGCCTCCATAAACAAAGCGGTGAACTCTTGCTGAACCTGTCACCGCTGATCATTTTCCAAAGGCACACGTTAAGGATGAAAAATCCCCTTCCTCCTCCTCCTCCTCCTCCCAGCCCCCCCACCCCACCCCAGGACATGCAACACCCATCCCACAGCAGGCGGCTTCCCGGGTACCCTATAGACTGATCCAGACCAACCTAGGGCTGCCCCACCACCACAGCAGCAGCTATACTGGAAAACTCGCCTCTAGGCAGCCCACCTGCCCCAGCTCCTATGGAAATATATAGGAAGAGTGGAGCAATACTGATTTAGACAAGCAGAAGACGGGGCCCAAGATCTCCTCCTCGGCTCACTCTTCCCCTTCTGCTGAGATTTTGGAACCAAAAAGGGGAAAGAGGGTGGGAGATCAATTTAATTGCAGCTTAGTAAGCAACTGTGCTAAGTGTTGCTGGCAAAATCTGAACATTTCACTGTGAGAGAAAGGGGAGGAAAATGGCTTTTTCATTGCACGAGAAAGTGGATTGAGAGCAAGCCCCCCCCCCATCATCTGCTCCTCCTCACCCCTTCCTTCTTTAAACAGGAGGAAGCCAGCAAGAAACACACAGCTAACGCCAGCAATTTCCCGCTCACGCTACTCCAATTAATAGTCAATCCGCTGCACCCTTTGTCATTAGGCTACACGTAATTACCCCTTCACGCAAACATCTTTCTTAAACAGATCCTGCTTTTGCTTTCTCTGCAGATACATTCCCCGTAATTGGTTTTATTGCACCAAATGCTGGGCTGCCCTCACAGAAGGGAAATGGTTGTAACTCTGTTTCTCCCTCCCAGCTGCAGTAGGTTGCTTCTGCATTTCCACGGCTTCTCCCAACCTTGCTTTTTCCACGGGCAAAGAGACTAGAGCACCCAGAAGTACCAGTCCGGCATCCAGTGGGCTGCGTGCACTGGCCACGCACGTCCACAGCTCCAAGAAAAACACTCTGCTCACAACACCTCTGCTCAAACGCCGTATTCGCCTACCCGGGGATTTGCCAGCCTGGGACAGTAACGCCAGACCTGCGCTCACACGGGGAGGCACGGATCACGCTGCAGAGCCAGGGTCAAGAGACGTCTCGGCAGAGCGAGAGGAAGCAATCCCAGGCAAGACAGGCCCTGGGCCATGAGCACATCGAAATAAATCAGGATGATGTTCTCTTCTCATGGAAAGGAAGAGCGAGGAGGAGAAAACAGCCTGGGGTTTTGCGTAAATAATCCACCTCTGTACATACCTGAGGTGGCGAAAGGATAAATAGGAAAAAACATCTTTCCCTGATAGTCAGCATCTTTCTCAAGCGTGGAGGTGGAGACACTTCACAACATACATGCTGTGTCTACGCCGCCTTGGCATCCAGACACAGAGCTGATTTCGGAGACCTCCCTCTTCAAAAGCAGGACTTGCATTTGCCAAGCCCACCCCTAAGGGTCACCACGGGCTCAGGGCCACAAGCCAGAGCTGAGCCCTCCTTAAAACCCAGCTGCAGGGGCGAGGGCTCGGGCCCTTCCCTGTCACCTACCGAGGGGATGCCACCACACCACGCTCGCCGGCGAGGGACGCTGCAGCCCAGCGCCATCCTGCTGGCAGCGTGCAGGGTGCTCCGCAGGGACCTCGCCAGGAGAAGCAGATTAGAAGAGAGACCATGAAACCCCTGAGCCCAGCTCACCCTGGGACCATCCCCGCCTCCGACACCCCTTCAGAGCACAGCAGCGGGGCTCTTCCAGCTCTTTCTGTCTTTCCAGAGCGGAACAAAAAGTATTTTTCTTCTGGTGCTCAACACCTCTTGTCAACAGGACACATACCAGCTGCACAGAAATTTATTTAGTATCTTACCAGCAAAGGAGCAGAATCCTTGCATCCTCTCCGTCCTTCCCTGTTTTGTTTTTTTGGTTTGTTTTTTTTTTTTTAAAAGCACCAAGCTAGGAAAGGCGCCTGGACATCCTGATGCTCACCATTTTGCAAAGCAAACAGGTCTTGTTCAATCAATATTTATGTCCCCATCAGTCACAGCTGCAACACGGAGCTCTACCAGAATGTAATGGGGGTAAAATTCATTCATTGCAATTACCAGTGAAAAATTAACAGGGTTTTCATTGACTGCTTATTGTTTCACAGGTATCTCGGAGAGCACCTTGATGCGCAGTGGGCAGATTAATTAAACGAGACGTACGAGACAGGCGGCTCACCATTTGTCTACAGCTGGTTTAGCAGCTGAGGTGACTGGGTGCTGACTTTGGCGGGACTTCTCGCCTCGCTCCTGCTCCACGAGGACGCGGGTATTTGTACAAGGAGGTGGCTGTGCTGGGAAAACCTCTTTCCCAAGCCCACCAGAAGGCGGGCAAGCGCTTGAGAAACGGCACCCACTGACGCACCAGACCTCTCTCGTCTGGTCCCACAGAGGAGGACAGCTTGGGAGTGGTTTTCTGTTTTCTATTTCCACATCCATCACTAAATACACCAGCAGGAGAGAGCAACTGGATTCCACCCCACCTCCTGCACCAGCAAAGGTCTGGACATGCTAGAAAGCCTGGGTTTGCTCCTAGAGATTTCGGGGGGGGGGGGGGGTACCCGCAAAGCACAACACAAGGTTCCTCTTCTCTCCCATCCTGGACCTACCCGTGCCCCCAGCCAAGCCCCCAGCCAACACAAGCTTCGCCGGTACGAAACGCTCTGCCTCCTTCTTCTCAACAGCTTTGCCATTTCAATCCCATAATTGTTAAGATCTGAATTTTTGCAGGATACACAGTTATTTTAATCTGTTAAGTGGCTCTGCTGCTATAAAACTGACAGGGATTTAATATCTGGAGACTGTCAGCTGAGCTCCAGGTGCTGAGGCTTTCTAGATGGCGGTGATGCAGAAGGAAGCACAGGCTGGCGCGAGGCACACAAGCACAAAGCTGGCAAGCGTCCCTTCACATCGGGGTCTGATGCTGCAGGGTGCTGAGCACACCAGGGCGCTCTGAGCAGGCAGCGAGGGTGCTGAGCCTTTCGTCATCTCCCAGGAGCCACCCCCCAGCTGGATTTGAACACACTCGCAAAGGAGCTCTTGCACTGCAAACACTAGTACAAGTCAAGTGTATCAGGCCACTTTTTTTTTAATAAAAGGAACTTTTCCTCCATAGCTTTCCTCCGGCAACCCAGCCCCCGACGGAGCCGCTCTCCCTCCGGAGGCCGTCAGCTGCGCTTCAGCCATTCATCAGAGGGAGCAAGCCAGCATGCAGAAGGGAGCGAAGAGAAAGAAAAACCCCAAACCCAACAAAAAAACTCTTTCCGCCCCTCCTGCACACACTGCTGGCCCCGAGCGCCGGAGCCCAGACCACCCCCCCCCACCCCCACCCCGGCCGAGCCCCTCACTGCCGCAGGGCTCTGCTATACAGCCAGCTCCCCACTTCGGTCTGATATGGATTCACCAGGTGGAGAAGAGATGACCAAGGGGTTGTCGCCTCCTCCTCTCCTGCTCCCCGGTTAGCATCCCCCAGGGCCGCGGGGCCGCAGCCTGGCACAGCCACCGGCACGGGCCGGGGGAGCCGGCACGCTAGCAAAACATCGCTGCGGAGCCAGCGGCGCGTACTCCTCACAAATCAATTGGGGAATTTGCTTGTAATTAATCCCGCGTGTCAGTTCCTCTCATTATTTCTTAATGTAATTAAGTTATTAATTTATATGTTCCCCCTCCCTTCCCGAAGCAAAGCAAAGGGCCGGATCAGAGGGAGGCGGTGGGGGGATGCCGGGCGGTAGCGCGGGGCCATGAGCCCGGATTACCGGAGCACACCCCAACGCCGCCTCCCTGGGTGACTTCAGGTGGGTCACCGGCAGCCTAATTTTCCAGGAGGGCTGAGCGACTCCCAGTTCCTCTGGAGTCAACCAGAGCCAGGAGGATACAAAGTTCACTTAACCTCTCCCGGTCCCAGGTTATCCAGCCGGAAAACTGCCGGAGCAGGGAGACAGCCTCGAACTAATTAATGCTTGCAAAGTATTTTGAAACCCTCTGCCAAAGGGCAGGGAGGGCAGGAGGCATCGACGAGTCTCAGCTGATCCGTAACCCCCCGACCAGCCCCACGTCCCCACACCCTCATCCGTCAGACTCGGCTCCCCTCCAGGCTGAGCCCACGGCTGCTAACCAGACACCCGGCCGGGCCCTGCGGGCAACGCACCCCGGCAGGGGCAGGCACGCCGCTACGGCTCCTCTTCTCAGCCAATTTATAGGACTCTATAAAGGGCAGGGAAAGGGCAAGGGCAAGTTTCGCTTACTGCACTAATAGGAATCGATCTGCCCTTTGAAAAAGGGGAAGGAAAAAAAAAAAAAAGCCCAAACCCCAAGCGATAGCAGTAATAACAGCACTGGAAGGACTGGGGAAGCTGTCCTGGGAACGGCTTCCCGGTCCTAAATGGAGCAAGTTATTTTCTTCCACACCCTACCAGCCCTGCAAGGTTACTACACCCCACAGCCAGGAGGGAGTCCCACACCCTAAAATCCAGCCTCAGCCTGCTCTGGCCGCCCCGGCAGGTACCGCCAGTGGCTGCCAGCAGCAGCAGGGAGGAGGAGGGAAAGGAGGTGACAGGGATCGAGGGGAGCAAGGGTTGGCAAGAAGGGGGGGCCCTCTGAGTCTGCCTGCCACCGGGCAGCCATGAGAGGCCCACAGAGATGGGATTAGAGGGGAAAACGGCGGGGCGGGCGGGTGGGAAGGGAAAAAGAAAAAAAAAAGAGGAGGCGAAGCCAAGTTAATTAGAACAGATGACTGCGCCTACCTCTTTGGGCACGAGCAGCTCGGGAAAGCTCAGCTACTGCCGACAGACCCGCCCCAAACACCCGTCCCGCCGGGGCTGCGAGAGGCCAAGCTGGCAGCGTGTTTCGGGGGCAGGCAGGACTCAAAGACGGCAGCGGACCCCTCAGCCCATGGACCTGCTCCTTGGAGACCTTGCCGACACCAACACAGGGTTCTCTGGCTACAGGAAAAATACCACAAGCCTTCCTTTGGGAAGCTGAGTGCTGGATCCGGCACAGGCTTGGGGGTAAAGGAGCCGGGGGGAGGCGCAGACCAAAATAACAGCGATGGACGGGCAAGCCCTCCGCGCAGCCGAGGGCAGCAGCTCCGCAAGCAGCCGCTCTGCCGCTGGCCCTTGGCAAACCACCAACACGCCACAGCCTGCCGGCAAGCTCGGGCACCGCGGCCTTCCGGCATCGGACGTGTGCCGTGAGCCCTGCTGGGAGACAGGCACGGGCAGGAGGAGGCACTACCAGCTGGAGCCTAACTAGAAGGGTCTAAAGGTTAAATGCACATGAGGCATGATATACGGTGTGCATATGGCCACAGAAATAAAGCTTGACTGGGAGAGAAGGCAGAAGGGGGGGGGGGGGGGATAAAAAAACCCACCACGTCAGAAAATGCTGCCAGGAAAGTTGATGGGGACTTGCTCCATTTTTCCACCATAGCCGCGTTACAAAGTTTGCACTGCCATTAGCAACCTGCTACCTCCGCTTGTTTCTTGAGGAATTTGGGAGGAGAACTCTAACTTGCTCAAGTTTGCAGCAGCGGCAGTCGGTCCCGCTGGCCGGGAAGGGGATGCATTGCCAGGCTCCTCTCTGGACGGCAGCATCCCTGCCTCTGGTACCCGAGTCAGCTCTGCAACGGTTCAGAGGGGCTAACTGAAGCGATACCACATCCCCGCGCTCACAACCAGCTTATAATTCACGCTGCTCAAAAGCGGTTTCCAAAGCCAAAAAATGTAATGCATCAAAAAAAAAAAAAAAAAAAAAAAAGGAAGATCTGCTCTCTATGGATCTCAAGGGGATGCAACTGTTTCGATAGAAAATTCAGAGGACGTGAAGGAGAGGCAATTTGAGCAGTCAAACTGCTGGAGTTATGGCAACCTGGCAGTTGCAGCTTCAAAACTCGGGGCCTGATCCTGTGTGACGGGAGAAATTTGCTTCGCCAGCTGTGGGAGCCCAGCCCCTAACAGCATCAGCAACCGGCACCTCGGGGTCGGGGGAGCCTTCAAGGGGAGCGGAGAGTCAAAATGGGCTGCAAAATGGCAGCAATTCACCTGCAGCTGGTGCTAAGTGAGAAGCAAGGTTCATTTCAAGAAGAATATAGGAGCTCACATCAAACACGGGAGGTCTTATTTTGCAATTTTTAAGAACGCAGTGCCGACAGAAACCTATTGACACCAAAGCACAGTTATGGTTAAGAAAGCGCTTGTCTTCTAACTCTGTTTTCAGTGACTTACTGCCTTCCCCCGCTTAAATAAATAAATAAATCTAGATATAATTATTTATTTTGGGGCCTGAAATTGCATAGATTCATTCCCCTCTGCTAGGACTGAGAGATTTCTGAAAGCCTGAAAAAACCTCCTCAATCATTTTTATTTAAAAAACATGGAAAACCAGTAATTCCTCAGGATGAAAAAAAAATCAAAGTAAGCTTTATGAGTTCTGACTTTTTTTTTTCCCAATCAGGTCATTAATTCAGTTGCAGGGGTGACACATATATGAGACTCTCCAAAGACCTGGCCAACACGTATAGTTGCCATATGTCACGGGCCAAATGCTCAGTTGGGCATCACTGGTGCAAAAAAGGGGCTGAGGGCTTGCAGCCTTCCTCTGCTGTGAGAGCCCTTATTCTCAGCAGATTTTCAGGACCTGGGCTCCAACCCCGATTAATTGATTCAAGATTTACAACGCTATAACTAAGGGCAGCATCTAATCCTTGTCCCTTGGAAAGTTAACCCTCGGCCAAGCTCAAGCTGCTCTCAGCCACTGAAGAGGAGGGGTCATGGGACCTCGTTCAAACGCCGCCGCTTGCAGCCCCCCTGCTTTTCACAATGTTTGGGCAAGTGAAACCCCTCTGTTTCACTCCCTGCGTCGGGTGGGACGCTCTTCGCACCTCTCCCGTGCCGTCACTCCGGTGCACCCCGGGGTCTCAAACATAACGTAGAAACACCCGCTTGCGAATGCGCCCTTCTTCTACCCGGGCTGAGACTTGCAGGGCAACACTCCTACCCGCGCCCTGCCTTCAAACAAAAGCAGTAACTAAAGCCCCAGCGGTTCAACCCGGCGGAGGCACCTGCAGCTCTGCCAGCCGACGACCACCTCAACGCCCTCCATCCGCTCCCCTCCCGCTTCGGCCAGGGGAGGACGATCGAGCCCTTCTTGTTTAGGAGAGGGCTCGGAAGCGCTGCCTGACCCCACCACCCGGCCACCCCGCCGGGGCCAGGTCGCCGGTTGCCCCCCACGCGTGACAGCAAACACGCGCTTCGTTTTCTTGGGGGGCGCCGGTCCCCCCGCTCCCCCGGGAGCCAAGGCCCGAAGCGAGGGATGCTCGAAGTTGGCGGCGGGGCAGAGGGCTGGTACCCCCGGCGGCACCGGGAGCCCCGACGGCTGCAGCCCCCGGTGAACCGGGGCGGGGCGCGGGGCGGGGGGTGGGGGGCGACGGCTGGGATTGTCGCTGCCCGACGCTGGGCACCGCGACCGGGGCGGGGGGGCGGTAATTCACCGGGGCGGACAAGAAAAGGGCCCGACCCCCGACCCCTCCCCTAGGGGCACAGAGCCGGTGCAAAACTTTAAGGGGAGCGCGATGGGGCGTGGGTCCCGAAAACCGCCGGGAACTTCTTCCCCGGACGGCGGCGGCGCTCCCTGCCCGCCGGCTGCACCGCGCCCGTGTCCCACCGGGCGGCCCCGGCCCCGGCCCCGGCCCCGGCGGCCCTTCCTTACCTCCGGCGTGCGCCCCTCGGCTCCCG
>JAVKLA010000054.1:15621207-15644745 GCA_034782735.1 Sagittarius serpentarius | reverse complement strand
GCTAACCGCGGACGCCCATCTCTCTCTCCGCCCACGCACCGTGCGTGGGTCCAGGCCACTTCCCAGCGCCCCCGAGCCGAGCGCGGAGGGATGCGCGGCGCCGGGCAGCGCCGCTGCCAAGTTGGCCCGGGCCGGTCCCGGTCCCGGTCCCGGTCCCGGTCCCGTCCTCGCCCGGCTCCGGGGCGAGGGGAGGCCACCGTTCCGCAGCACATAGAGGAGGCTCAGCCATCACGGCAAGATTAATTTATCCAATTGAAACAGCAGGGGGAATTCAGGTAGGTGGAATTTAATTACTGGATTTGGAAGAGAAGATGTGAGTCTCCGGAGCTGTCAAGAGCACTTAAAAAATAAAATCGTAATCATCAGCTGTCAGTAAGCCGGCAGCAGCTCGGTGCCGGGCCGTGGTCCTGCCGTGATGGCCTTCAGCCGCCTTCCCTGCCCTCTGGGGTGTTCTCCGCTGGCTCCGCACACAGCAAGCCTGTCCACGCAGGGCAGCCAAAGCGCAAATTACAGACATTGCTAAGGGGGGAAAGAAAAGAAAAGGAAAAAAAACCCACCACCACCAAAAAAACCCCCAAACCACCAAACAAAAAAAACATCCCAAAAACCAACCACCCTGAAAACCACCACCCCCCCCAAACAGGAGGAAAAACCCTCCAGAATAGAGCTGCCTCACCCAGCTGTGCCTGCTCACCTGCCTGACTCGCTGCTCTTCCAATCCTGCCACTGACAAGTATTGCATGAGCTGAGCAATCCCTTGCAGAAGACATTAGAGAATAAATTTAAGTATGGGAGCAGATGTGAGTCATTCATGTTCATACAAAAACTATAGAACAAACCCCATAAAAACAGGAATCCATGCATAAAGTAACATATGGAATGAATTGGAGATAAGATGTCAAATGCTGGAAAGCCCAACGCGCATGTTGTAAACAACCTCTCCTATGCATTTCCCACACACTCCTCCTGGTTTTATTATTTCCTGCAGTTGTTTTCTGTCACTTGCTAATTTATCATTTGCGATCTTCATCCTCTGTCCTCCTCTGATTTATTTCCAGGGCTCAGTAAGTCCTTCTCCCCTAACATAATCCATGCCTCTCAGGCCCAACATTCACAGACAGATGCCCAGATAAAAATTTCATTAGCATCCACAAAAAGGGACGTTTCTCTTTCTTTGTTTTAAGGCCATCTGACTTTGAAACGCGTTTAGAAGAACGATGAAACCCAGGTCCAGCAGGCAGGCTTAGGTTGAACTTCGTTTTACAACAATGGCAGGAGCAAAACTAACCGGGCGGGAAGAGAGCGGAAAGCCCTCACCCCCCTGCTGAGCCACATGCCTGACATCATGCAAGAAGCCCACACCAGCCTGAAAATGCCGCCTCTTCCCATGGTGTGCATCGTTTGTCACGCCAATTAACCTTCCTCAGCCCCATGCTCGGGGTAGCAGGACCACCATGCTCCAGCTCTGCCACCATGAGACACCTCTGCCCAACCTAGAGGGAACCTGCAGGTAGGTGCAGGTGTTGCCCTCTTCCCCAGACTGTTGCCTTATGCTTTCCCCTGAAAGCTAAGGGGAAGCACCTGAGCAACTTTCAGCAGCTGAGGCACATCAGTGGTGGCTTTTCACATGGCGTATAGCGGTCGTCTTACCTTATGCCCGCCCCAGCTATTGGCATGGGCTGGTTGCTGCCTCTCGTATGCGTACCTCCCTCTAACCCCTTTGGAGCAGGCATGGCTTTCTGACCAAAAAGATCATCTCGCCACAAGTAGAAAGTAGCCACTGGCATTTTCCTGGCTGGGACAAAGCAGCCTCGGCTGCTGTAACACAGCATTCACCCGACACGTTTGCAGAGGGTGCTGAGGTTTCCCTACCAGACCTTGCTCCGTGCTAGGAGAGCTTTTCCAGATAAAGGCACCTGGGTGTTATCATTCCAAGCTGGATTAAAAAAACCTCATCTTTTTTGTAGGTCAGACTTTCAGGGGAAGGTATTACAAAATATAGAGGGGGGGAATATAGAAAATATCGGGGAAATACATTACAAATTAGATTACAGGTAAGGTAATAAATAGGACAGACCTGACAAAAATGTGATCAGATAATGTTATCTTATTACCTTGAGAAACAACTCCCTCTGCTGAGGGAAAGTTTTATTGGCAGGGCTTGGCGCCGTGATGAATAACCCGCTGTGCCCGGCCAAGATAACGGGCACAGGCCTGACTCTTCCCTGCTGGCACCGCCGTTACACCAGCGAGGCGGGTGCGACACTGTACAAATCCCTGCCTGCCGGAGCCCGGTGGCTGCTCTGTGCAGGGGCCCCGTGAGGAGAGAGGAGATTCGAGGAGCTCCAGCACTGCATAAACATCTCAAGAAAGTGTATTCCTCCTGATGGTGTGTGCGCGCGTGCTGGGACAGATAATATATGGAGCAGATGATGGGAACGGCTATTTAAACAAGAATAAGGCAAGAGTACGAATCCATAGGTTCAGAGTTATTTAAAGTCATAGACTTGTATAAAAATCCTACTGCAATTCCATTAAAACCATGGCAATAAAAAAAATCTTGTTTTATTATTGATACCGATATCTTCCCCATTTTTCTAATTTTTCATCTGCCAGTCTCAGACGCTTCAAAAGTGAGGTCCATAACATACTACCTGTTTCCAAGAGAGCAACGTTTAAGGCTAGCAGTACAGCCAGAGACAGAAAACAGTCTAGGAAACGGGTATCTGGCATTTGTTGGTACTGGCATTGCAAAGCTGATGAAAGCAAAACTAGAACATCATTTCTGAGTGGAAGGGGGACTCCACAATCACAGCCTCAGGCCATGGCCCTTCGGGGTCCTGCCTTTAAGGAGAGGGTGGCAGGGGAAAGCAGCTCTCCTCGCTCTTTCAAGGGCATCTGTAAAGCACATTTCAAGGGAATTTTTCATCTCACCAGGTCTACAGACCAGCTGGGCACTGCTTCAGTGCAGTTTTTACTAGGAATTCTCCTGCGTTTGAGTTTGGTTCACATCTGAGATTCTATCCACGGAGAAAAAACACGTTTCTTTTCCAAAAAGTTTGCAAATAGTTTGCAGTTTGTTCTGGGAAAGTTGGAAGAGGGACACCCAAGAAGTGATCAGATGAAAAGGCCAAAATCTAGCCCTAACTTGGGATGCTGAGGAGTCTCAGCTGAACATCACAAGTTATTATAAGATGGAGGAACCCCACTGAGCTCTGGCTGAAAAGGGGCTTCTAGGACACGGAGCCCTGCTGCCAGGGGAGGATCTGGTACAGTCAGTGGCCTGGGGCAGCGCAGCTTGCGGTAGCAGAGATACCAGAAAGGCTACGTTTGTTTGCACGAGTAAGAGATCAGCATTTGAAGGGGTCAGCATGGTAATACGTGGTTACACAGGGAGACGGATTTCGTTCAGTGGGCAACGGTACCCTCGTGGTCCCCGCTCCGGGCCTGGGGAACGAAGCGAATGCAGAAGTTTCTCTCCCACCCTGGAAGAGGGTGTGCTGCACCTACGGAATGTAACCACGCCGGGGGCAGGGCCAGGAAAGGAGGGAGAGCACATCGAGCCTCTCCCACATAGCGGTTTTGGCTAGCGCTGAGCGTTGGCGTGTTTCGCGAGAAGCCCAGCTGTCCCTTGCCACCCGGCAGCCGAGGTGCCAGCCTGGGTGCAGGGCCACCGGGCGAACAAGCCAACACACGCCCCTGGCCCAGGCATCACCCCAACAGCCCCGACCTGCTCCCAGGGGGTGACTCGGAAACCATTTGCTGCTTGTCTCGGGGTGGAGCTGTGCTTTGGATGCCAGCAGTCGTGTCAGTGGCTCTTTCAGGTTTATATTTAATACAGGAACAAAAATCCCTTTTTGGATCTGCAGCTGTTCAAAAAGCCTCCAGGTCACATGGTCTGTTCCTAATCCAGTCAACGTGGGCAGAAGAAGGGGAGAAGCCAGCAAGTCCTTTGCACGGGAGCAAGGAGAGGTTGTCGATTTGCCGTGGGGCTCCGCCAGCTCTGCAGCACTTGTCACCACCGTGCCTTGGCCCCGCGGCATGTTGCTGCAAGGGCGCAAGTGGGTGCTGAGCTGGTGGTTCCTAGCCACAGCTACCGTCACACACAGCCCTCAGGGTTGTGAACGGCAGCGAGGACTCCCTGCCTCAGCAGGCTGTACCCTACCATCGCAAAAAGCAGCTTCCATCAAGGCTGTTGAAGATACTGTGAATATTATCCCACATTTTTTGTGGCGGGTAAGCTCTGCCCTTGCTTCTGTGCTGTAACGGGAGCCAAAAAAAGGACCCGTGCTTATGCTGAACAATGTTCTCCCTGTGTGCCCTCAAAGAAGACCACAAATGTTAGAGGCAGCTCTGGCCTGATACCAGGAGAATTGTAAGTTAAAGTTCTTTAAAAAAGTAAAAGCTTTATAGTTGGCTGTCTCCTTTCCCTCACTGAGGTAACAGAACTGTACCTTGTCCTACATCTGCAGCCTAAGCTGGAGGGTCAAACATGAAGCTGCGAAGCCCTCACCTTCTCCACTCGGGCGATGGTATTGCTCTGCACCTCCTTACCTACTGCTGCAATCAGAAAGGGAAATGGAGGAATTGCTGCAGATTTTTTGCCACTATTGGTGTTGCAAGCAGATCTTTTTCAGTAACTGTAAGGGATTTTTTTTGTTTTTAATTAAACCGCGAGCATTCTTCTCTAGCAAACTTTCCACGATGGCATCTCCAGTTAATTAAAGGTTTAAGCTGTCAGGAAACGCTATGCATAAAAAAAATTAAATAAAGAGGAGAGCTACTTTAATAGCGTTTGTTAACTGAAGTTCTCATCAAGTCAGCTGCAGGAACACAAGCTGTTCCCTGAGTAGATGGCTACCAGCACCCATCCAGACGTTCACCTGCAGTTCCTACGAGCCAGGCTCCCACCCTCAGCCTAGCTCGGGCGGCACCAATGGATGAGGCGGTGCTGAGCTCCCTCGCCACTGGGACAAATACAAAGACTTCTCCGTAGTAAGACCGGAGAAGGGTGGGGGGAATTCTTGCCTACCACAAGGTATTATATCTTGCATCTTTAGCAACTGCAATCAAATGGCCACCCACTTGCACTTGGGTTTAATTCACATTCTCCGCAGTCTTTGTCTCCGTTTGCTGGAGCACAGGTTTCTCTGGATTAGATGCAGGCCTTTCTACTAGCTCCCAGCGCTTCCACGTGCCCAGTGGTGCCAGTACAAGCAGGTGTGGGATCAGGGGCCAGAGCAATGGGAGATTTGAAGGGAGACGCGTTGACTTCAGCATGTGGCTGGGGAACACAAGAACAGATCCCTTGGACAGTGCTCTTCCACTGTGACCACCTTCAGTACCGTTCACTGGTTGCTTTTGCCCAGCCCTGCTTTTGTGTAGCTTATTGCCACAATAGACTTAAGTCTTCTGGGTCCTCTCTGTCTCCAGATGTCGCTGGTGGTTGATAAACTCTCCTGATGTTCCCCAACACAGGCATTTTGGGGGAAAAGCCTATGGATAAGCAATGGCCGCTGATCCCACAGCCTTTTTTCAGCGTTTTGGCCGGGAGGAAGCTGTCTAGCTCCAGGTCACTGCATCAGCAACAACCAGTGGCAGCCACTGCAAATGGCCACGAAAAGCATTTGAGACAAAAGGTGGCAGACAGCTTTAAGAGCCAAGTTGCAGCAAACGATCAATAAGCAAACATGGCACAGGGCAGATGAAGCTTTACCAGCAGCACCTGAGCCTGTAAGGTCCTGGGCACCCTGCAGTCCTCAGCACAGCTCTGGCAGGCACCCATCCTCCTGGGGGACCCCAGCGCTGCGGTAACTCCACAGGGAAAGCAGAGCTGCTCAGCTGCCTCCCCAAGGAGACAGGCTCCTGTCTGCACGCATGCATGTGCATGCACCTCCATCCACCTCTGAGAAACTGAAGAACCCCGCCAGAGTTCAGACCAAAGCCTTTTGTTACTTTGAACATGCTAAATCAGGCCTTTTAGCCAGCTGCAGGACTACGTCCCTTAGGCAGGTTCAAGCCCATAATTGTGGTTTGGACAGGTGACACGCAACAGAATAAAAACCAAGTCAGATGATGGGTGAGAGAACACATTAGCCAAAATAAAGCTTTGTCCTTAAAGCACCTTTAATGCCTCTGCCCTTTTGTGTGCAGGTGTTAAGCAGACTTCAGAGTCAAAGCTCTGCTTCTGTGATATGTAAGTGTGGCCCAATGCCAACTGCGATTTAGGCATCTATTAACACAGCTGGCAACATGTAACATTGCACCAGGCATTTTGTGGGAAGGAGCATTTTCACAGCTGGATGAAAGGGTTTACCCTCGTCTTCCTTCTAGAAAATTTTTCATAGAAAAAATTCTTGACTGTTCATCCCTCCCCTCTCCTGAGGGATGCAAAAACCGAAGAGGGTGAGCCACACACCACCTAACTTCTTAAGCTTTCAATCCCATTATTTAGGTGAAGTGTCTAGGAATACACATTTCTTCCATATACAATCCAACACTTTAAGTATCAAGATGGAGTGATTTATATTTGATGAGGCAATCTCCTGCACTCAACGCAAAAGCTCCAAGGGGCTAACAACTAACACCGCATCTCACTGAAGAAGAATTAAAACTGAGAGGTTTCTCTGTGCAAAAAGAGTGCATAACATCAAGATCTACACGTGCTCCACGTCGATCTTTTCATGGGATCCACTGTGATCTCCTACAGGAAAACATACACGGTGCTACAAATCTTGCCTACCTACAAGGGAACAATAGTCTACCCTGAATGTGCTCAGGTGGATTAACATCTCATTTCCCGTCACCAAATCACTGCTGTTGGTTAGAAAGCAAAGCAGCAGCTTGATTTCCCCACTAGCAGGATAAAATTTCAAGGCTGCTGTTTAGAAAACAAAGCAATGTTTAATTGCACACATTTGTTTTGCTGTTATTGAACAAGAACAAGTTAGAAGCCCAACAGCATTATTTTTCCTTCCCTGCATAACACCTCATTAATGCATTCAAACCTGTTAGAATTTGTTAGTCCCAGAGGCTCTTGTTGAACCAGAACAATCAATAGATGCAAACAGAGCAGGTAAAGAGGCAATCAGGGTCCTAGAAAGTTGAATTATTTTCCATTAGGACACCGTAATAACTTCCCCTGAACAAGCATTTCAACAGCTGGTGCTACAGCAAGGGGACATCCCAGGTAGGAGCAGCCCAGGCGAGACACACGAGGGAAGAAATGCATCTTGATTTAACCGCACAGCGCAAAATGTGCTCTGGACAGCAGGATGTGCTCCAAACAGCTTAGGCTATCCCACACAGGAGAGGTATTTCACAGGAAATCCTGCATATGAGAGATAATTGGAGGAAACCGCTCCAAAGTTTCGGGTTCTGATCTCCTTGCAGTAATGAGCGCACAAGCAGGTGATGCATATGCATGAGAACATAATTAAGAGTGGTAAAACCTGGAAGATTTTCAAACTCTATGCCAATTACCAACTTAAACACACAAAAAAATTAAGATAGCCTTATACCCAAAGGAAAGTTATTATTCAAAGTGCCTTGCCTCATTATAGTTAGCTCGAGCTCAAACAGCAGGCTAGCGAGCAGGGGAGAGCTGCCTTCCATTAGCAGCAGGTGCTCTCCCTGGGATGGAGGCAGGATGCTGACATGCTTCTGCTCTTGCCGAGACATCCCAAACGGTCGCAAAATGCTTTATCAGAACAAAAATAGAAAGTGGAGGGCGCACATGACTGGCAGCTTGGGCTCCCCTGTTGCTCTTTGGGCCTCTCTGGTGAAGAGCATTCATGGACAGAGAGCTACCCTGTGTAAATAGATTCACTAAATAAATGGGGTAATTATACTGAATATTATTCTCAGTAGAAACAGCAGCAGGGAAATGATTTGCATAAGAAATGTGGATTATTCATGTAAATGAGTGTGTTATTTGTTTATAGAAAAGATTAAGTCTTGTCTAAAGACCTAGAACTCAGCCACATGTAAAAGCTAACACTTAACCAGCATCTCAGGCCTTCACTATGCTCTGCCCACCTTTATCGAATTCGTTTTTGCAGGACTAGCTATGTTTTTCTCGTCAGTCCATTTTGCTAAAGGTCAAACTCCCCTCAGTCCAGGGGACAGTTAAACTTCCTAGGGAGCCTGTTTTGGCTGCCATGAAAGTACCTTTACAGGAATTCAGGCTTTTAATCTTTGTTTCAGCAAGCTGAGCCTAGTGGCAGAAGCAAGAGGAGCAGTTTCTAGGTTTGAAGAGCTGTACAAAAAGCCTGACTTGGGAGGATGGATCATTTAATTTTCTTCCTCCACGTGCTGGGTGCAAGGAGGGGCTCAGGTCCCAAGCTGGCTCTGCCCTGCACAGTCCAAAAGCAGCCAGGCGCGTCCTCAGTTTTGGGGGGCAATAGTATGTCAGAGCAGGCTAGCACAGCCTTGCAGCCCCCAAGAGCTGGGCTACTGATGGAGACACTGTGAGCCCACCTCCCACCCTCTGGGCCACTCCGTGGCATGCTCACCCTTGGGGTATTTTCACCCTACTACCTGAGCAATGCAGAAGGGGTTGATCCCGTTGCAACCACCTCCTATTAACATCAGGACAGCCTCATCCCTCGCTGCGACAATCCCAAGCCCAGGGTTATTCAGCAAGGGAGAAACACTGACTTCACACAGTAAGCAGAAAGGCAGCCCTAGCTGATGCTGCAGGACCTTCACCCTGCCGCTCGCCCCTGCAAAACAGCCAGCTCAGCTCCTGGACCCATGCTGGGAAGGGCACAGGCATCCAGCACAGCCTCTTAGAAAAGCAGCTTTACCAACGATCAGGAGACCTTCTCACTAGGCTTTGCCCTCAAGAACCTGCTAACTAGAGGCAGCTCTTCTTACATTGTCAGCCATATCCTGGGCTGCATCAAAAGCAGTGTGGCCAGCCGGGTGAAGGAGGTCATTCTGCCCCTCTGCTCCACTCTCTTGAGACCCCACGGGGAGTCCTGTATCCTGCTCCGGGGTCCTCAGCGCAGGAAAGACACGGACCTGTTGGAGCAGGTCCAGAGGAGGGCCACAAAAATGATCAGAGGGCTGGAGCACCTCCCCTGTGAGGAAAGGCTGAGAGAGTCGGGGTTGTTCATGCTGGAGCAGAGAAGGCTCCGGGGAGACCTTATTGCAGCCTTCCAGTACTTAAAGGGGGCTTGTAAGAAAGATGGGGAAAAACTTTTTAGCAGGGCCTGTTGCGATAGGACAAGGGGTAATGGTTTTAAATTAAAAGAGGGTAGATTTAGACAAGATATGAGGAAGAAATTTTTTACAATGAGGGTCATGAAACACTGGCACAGGTTGCCCAGAGAGAGGGTAGAAACCCCCATCCCTGGAAACATTCAAGGCCAGGCTGGACGGGGCTCTGAGCAACCTGGTCTAGTTGAAGATGTCCCTGCTCACTGCAGGGGGGCTGGACTGGATGACCTTTAAAGGTCCCTTCCAACCCAAACTATTCTATGATTCTACATGACAAGTCACTGAGGAGAAACACTCTCAGCGGATCCTAACTTTTACGCATATGTGAGCCACCTGAGGATCTGTTGCCTCTAGTTGCTTTAAATAATTTGAGAAAGGATGAATGTCTGCCTCACAGTGGGAAGGGCTTGATTTCCCCTCACGGTAAGCTCTCCAGTGACAGCTGTGTTTGTAGCTCAGGTTTTGGCACCTCAATTCAGCAAGGCGATGTGGACTTCTCAGCTTGCTTCAGCTGTTTCAGGTGGCCAGAGCTGACGGAAGTTCTTTGATCTTCTTCAAATTTATTGCACCGTTTTACAGAATTCAAAGAGCAGTGTTGAGGAATGGCACCCCCACATGGCCCTTCCACCAAATTTCTCCTGCGATTTTGTATTTCCAAGTACTTGTGCACTATTAAAAAAAGAAAAAAAGATTAAGAAGAAATAGGGGTTCCTTCTACTGGACTCAGCAATTTATTCTTGCAGCATATGAATTAATTTCTGTTCATTCATCCCCTAAGTTCTTTATGTGCTTAGCTATGTGTTAGTTTGATAGAGTATCTCTTCCTTTTTTCTATTTTATACAATTAAAGTTCTGCAAAACTCAGCGGTTTAAACTCTTGGAAACTTGTGCATATTGGAAAATATTGATCCAGGCAGTGGAGGCTATGAAGTGCCCAAGCCTTGCTTCTGTGCTCTGCCCTGCACTAGCAGAAGAGCAGCCTGAAGTGGAAACCAAGTTCTCAGTAGTGCTCCTCTTAGCTGTTCAAAAATCATGAGCCCTTCAGACCAAAATACTTTGGACATCCGTAGGGTTACTTCCCTTGTCCGTATACGCCTGATGAGCATTCGGAGGCCAGGAGTCATGGTTGTCCACAGTCCCCAAGGGCAAACGTCTTAACATCCGGCTGACATTTCTCCAGTATCACCGACAGGCAGGTAGCGCCATGCTAGTAGAAGTTGGCCACAACAGATGTGCTCAGCACGGGCATCACCCAGGTGTCAGAAAAGGGGTCTGTGACAAGCATGGCTCCAAGTTAAAATAAGACCTCCAGTGGTCTGTCCCACCACTCTCGTGGATGCAGTCAGACCCACGTGTTCCGACATGAACCAGTTCCGGCACGACTTCAGACGTCAGCCTGCAGAGCTGGAGCTAACGAACAGCTGGAGCTAATGTCGGTCAGGGGCTCGGGGGAACACTTCAGGCCTTCAGCTTTAATCTGTTGGTACGTGTGCACCCGTGCCCTAAGAGTAGGAGGCAGTTTTTAAGACTAGGGACATGATTCTTCTGAGACGTGTGTAAGATTAAGGAGCAGGTAGGAAAAGTGTGTGATGTTGAGTTTGTTTTCTTTTTCCTTTTAAAAGGAAACACAGTAAGTGACAGTAAACACCCAAGTTACAGAGACGGCAATGAGAAATCTCATACCCAAAGATGTGCAGCCCTTCAAGATATTCACTGCATCCAAAATGGCCCGCGGCCGTTTCCATGACCCTTTCTCTGGAAGGGGCATGCTCATCATGTGCTCCAAAGCTCTGCATTGCCTGCTCCGTTTATAGGGGAAACATGCTGATAGTGGGCTGGATCTAGAGATTTGCAGAGCAGGCATGGCCCCAATTTCTGGAGCAGTATTCCCAGCTAACACTCTGGTTTTGAAGGGGGCAGCGGGAAGGGAGAGACAGTGGTAACGAGGGTCTCTCAGACATAACCCCACTCCTTGCACCCTCTGGAAGCTCAGCGTCTAGCTGCAGAGGCAGGAGTCTTCTGCAGCCTCAGCCCAGGCAAAAAGCAGCGTTGCCGCTGCCAGCAGCCAGGCTGAAAGCACCTGGGTCAGGGTTGCTTAAGATGCAATTTCTCACTCATGAGCTCCAGCTCTTCAGCAGTGCAGAGCTGCTTTCAAGAAATAAGTGGTTTATGTCTAGCTGCAGCGTATTTATGAGAAAGAAATCCTGCTTTTACCTGAGGAAAAAAACTACTTTAGAGTAACTACCTCTTTCATTTCGTCTCGCTTAATGAGCACCAGCTATAGACATCCTTCTTGTAGCCACGTTTGCAGGAGCGTGAGGATCACCACAGATTTCCACAGGGTGCTTGGCTCTTAACCCTTCCCTCCACATGACATGCATATAGGACTTGTTACCAAAAAAAAGGGTCTTTTTAAAATACGACTCTTCATAGCAATCCACATTCTGGGTCTTTTGAATCTGAAGATGTAACTCCCACATTTGTACATGGTTTGCTGTAAACATTCCATTAAAATGGGCTTCAGGAGAAAACCGGATTTTTAATTGCATGCTTTCTTAACAGAGATCCCCTGTGCTAGATTACCAGTAAAATATTCCTCCTCAACAGCAGTAGCAAAGTCCATTTCTGTTGTCTCACAACACAGCTAAAATTTGTACAAAAACCAACTTTGTTTTCAGCCTGATTCTTATTATGAATTCGAGCTCCAAGGACCAACCTGAGCATCCGGCTATAACGTTAATAGTGATAAAGGGGACGTGTCATTCACCTAAGAATAATTTTCTATGGCACTTTTCACCGCTTCTTCAACAACAAAAAAAAGTAGGAGATAAGCCCAGGCAGAGAGCACTTCTTCTGCCCAGTATCCGCAGCCACCATAACACCAGGCAGGTGCTTTGCAAGTGGCATCAGTCTCTGGCACTGCCAGGCTGGATAGAATTAGTCAGGATTTTGTAGGCTTTTTCCTTTATCTGTGGAACGTCAGCTTCCTACATTACACAGCTGATCTGAGCAAAACAAAGGTCTGCCTGCATTGGAAGGGAGCGCGATGGAGACATTCATTTCCCCAGAATAGGTAGTGTAACAAATCAATCCTGACGGCATTGATAAATTGAACTTCAAGCTTGGTGATACTGCTTTTCAGGTCTAATCCAGTGTAAGACATAGCAGGAAGGAAAGGCAAAGGTGCTCGTTAGCATTTCATTCCGCAAGGAGCTGCTCCCTGAGCAGGGGAGACAAAAAATAAAGATCATCTTTTTTTCCCTTCTTTTTCAGCACAGCGTTGCAGCTGCTTTTGAGGAAGGAGACATGGGGTACGCGGGTATGTGCGGGAGCGTGTGTGCAGAAAGCGAGGTGCAAGAGAACTACCCAGCGATCGCTGGTTTCTTGCCAAGCCCCGAACCTTGGGACAGGATCATAACTCAAGCTCCTGGATACCAGTGAGAAAGAAGTGTTGCTTGTGGGAAAAATCTGGCTCACAGCAGTATGGGGACTATAGAGCAGCAACGCTCTGGTACAGAAGAGGAAGAGGAGCTAGTGGCTGGGCTTCAGGAGCCTGAGGTTCAGATAAAAGTCTTGACCGCAGAGCCCCAGGAAGAACACAGACAGATCACTCCCCCTGAGCACTGCAGAAGTACTTCTAAGTAGACGGCAAGTCCTGCTCCCCTGATCACACAGCAGCCAGCACTCTCGGGACCTGATCTTCCCCTCAGCACTGCGGCACTGTAAATAATAACAAAGGGGGGTTTTGCCCTTAACTTTTCTGAATGTGGATGTAAACATCATACCTGTTGGAAACTCCAGCTTTCCACTCCTCTTGCACATTGGAGCACAGGGTTGCATTCAGCCAGAGTCTAGCAGAACTAATGTAAGGAGACAAGTCTCCACAGCCCTCCGTCTTCGGGCAGGCAGCTTGAAACATTGGCCTGAAAAGCTCACAGGGAAAAAAAAGAAAGACTTAAGGTTTGCAAATTTTGAAATCCCACTGTTTTAATTGAGTGTCCTGGTGGGGTTGCAGGACTGGAGAGGGGGTGAGCAAGAACTGGTGGACAATTGGATTTGGCAGTGGCTTTGACTCTATGTTCCCACTTCGTCTCTTCATTCCCATCACTGCCCTGTGCAAAGATCTGTGCTACTGGGATACCTTGCACCCACTCTGCTCAGTGGCCAGCCTTTGGGCACTGCCTGCCCTGGGAAACACGCTTTTCCTTCCCAAAGCTTCAAAGTCCCCATTTTTATGGCTCCAGTGCAATGACAATTTGCCCTTTAGAGGTCCCTTTTTGTGGGTCATGGAGTCAGGATTACACATACAGCTTAATAATTAAAAACAAAGCAACATTATTCATTCTACACAGGGCATCTCGTGGTGTGGTCAAAGTCCACTGGCACAGCTTGGCCAGGCACGACGGTGGTTTGTGCAATAGCCCCTTATATGAATATAATACCTCCCCAAAAAGGACTATATAACATGCTTTTAGGTAAGGCGGGAGTCTTGTTGGCCCCACTGTAAAATTGGTGAAAAGGAGAGACGCGACCTCAGGCAGAGAACTACACTGCGGTGTCTCACCAGCATGTAGACCTTCAAAGTTTAATTGATTGCCCAGAAAGAAATACAGATAGGCAGAAATACTCGATCTCAAACCTGGACCAGCTTGGTATCTCTCCAGTGGTAGTCAACCCTCGCTGTCCAAGGGCAAGAGCCCCATGATCTTGGGGTGATTTGCCTTGGGGTAATCTGTTCCCAGAGGACAGCTCTTCCCCTTTTGCCTGAAGCCAGATGTCAGCTCTCTGCCCCAGCTCTTCACAGAGGCCACGACCCCTCCAGCCATGCTTGTCGTTCCTGTAAGTCTTAGCCCCTTTTTGAATTCTGTTAGGCTTGAGAGTAGAGCTCATCCTGTTGCCACCTGGACAGAAGCCCTGACCATGCAGAATGCATGCAGTGAGGCTGACAGGTACCTGCTGTACACTGACTGCACACCAAACGTGTGCACCAACTGTATCCAGGAAACATGAAATACTTCCCGTTGTGCATTTGCATCTTGTGGCAATAAGCTCTAGCTGAGTACCTTGTTCGCCAAGGATTGATTAGTTCCTTTCAATTTCATCTCAGTCTTACTGTTACCATATACGTCACCATCTGGCTCCTCTTCGCGCTCCAGCCATTATTTGCTGTTCTTGTTATTTACACCTGCCTTTTCCAAAAAAGACCTTTATTAGCAATACTAGTCTCAAGCCGCAGCCCCACTTTTCTTTCATTTCTGCTAGAGCGACACCACCCACTGCAAAGCTCAGCATCTCTATAAATGCTGTGGTTACAAGCGAATGCATCCTTCAGCAGCCTTTTAGACCATTTTTTCCACAATGCACATTGTAAATGAGGAGTAATATATCTTCAGAATTGCCCAGAAAAAGTTATTCTGTTAGCAATACAAAAGCCTCACAGTGTCCGAGTAGGTGCCCTTGCCAAAAACATTTTATTGTGAGCCAGATAATTCAGTTTGAATTGTACACGGTTTGGTATAATCATTCCAGTGAAGCATTCTTTACAATTCTGTAACAGCAAGTCACATGGCTCAATAAAGTTTATTGCTGCAAATGCTTTGTGATTCATGGCATGGATGAATTCTGTTTCTTTCCTGGATCAAGTAATCAATAGCAAAATAATCTCCCCGCAATTACATTGCTCTGCATTAAAGAGGTGTGAAGTAAATAAGTACAAAATCTGACATAAAAAACAATGTGTACAACATTAAAATGAACTGCAATTTGAAACTGTAGTGTCCTGCACCACAGTTTTGCACACAGCCTGTGGCAGCGTGATGTCCAGCATACTCCCAGCCTTAAATGATTCTTGCTCAGCTGATTACACACACTTTGCAACAAACCCAGTTGGGACTGACAGATTTTTCATCTCATCATGTCCAACAGAGTCCTGCTGTGAACACTCTGCACTCACGCAGACCCCCTGGCCATCCCTGTAGGTACCAGAGACCATCTTTTTCCGAGTGCGCTGAAGAAGCAAGACCTACACTCTCTCAACCAACCTTTTTTTGGTTCTTCCAGCGCGGCTCCTGCACACAGTAAATCAGTGTTTATAATATCCCCCACTGAGTTGAGTGCAAATTAAATCAGGCTAATTTAGTTTGCACCATCGTGTTCAGCTGCGAGTCACAAAAGAAAACACAGGCATGACAGTTGGGAGAGGGCACGTGCTTTGTGATGGGAGCTGCTAACGGAGCTTCTTCGGGAGCCCAGCAGGACGGCAGCGCGGCAACACCACTGCTCAAGGGCCCTGGATGTCCCAGCTCCCTCTAACCTGCTCTGCTTCCCAGATCAGCCCTGTGGCTCCAGTGACACCACAGTAGGCTATTCGCAATGGATGATAGGTATATCATCTGTAATGAGTAAGTACAAACACAGCTATCTATTTATCTGGTTCTAACAGTTTTCTCATAAAAACAGTATGAAAATGATACTGTTTAGAAACAGACTGTTCTGGGGAATAAAGCGCGCACTGTTGTTTTTACTGTTTAATGCCTCCTGACTGGGAACACTTAGACGCAATAGGGTTTCTCTCTAAATACGCTTATGCTGTTGCACAGGCTTCAATGCAGTGGCAAGCACATACCTGAGCTCAGTCTTTTGCTCGTATTTACATTCTTACCCACAGTCCACCTCACTCCTGAATCTCATACGCACTCTAAAAGGATATTTATGAGATTAAGCACCTAAAAAGTCACAAAAAGCCAGAGGGAAGGTTGCCTGTGCAAGCTTAATGTAGCGCCTTCCTACAAAGGCTTTAGAGTATGGTCTTTCATTATATGTTCATTCCCGTTGGAGCTCTGTTTCATTCAGCGCCCAGACTAGGCTGTGCACTGGGAAAGAGCCATAATCGTGCTGCCCACAGGAATGACAAAAAAAAACAAACCCAACCAAAATAAAAGCAGCAACCTGTAGCATGGCCATTTCCAGCCCAAATAAATAAATGGTAAGAAACTGAAAAAAGATCCCACAGACAGATGCATCAAGTAACTCTAGCAGAGATTGTGATGTGAATAGTCCCACTTATAATATGTTCTCTAACACTGTTCGCAGCTACGTACCCAGTGTCCACTATTTAATTAGCTGCAACCTACGTGTGCCTGCATCATTTAAAAGTACATACACACACTCTCTCTCATCCCGTTTTATAAAAGTAACTGACAAATAGCCAGATGTTTTACCAGACTGCTCCTATGTCATGCTACAGAGAACATCTATTCCCTGCCAGTCTCTGGTGACTTAAAGACAATATGGGATCATCTTACTTCTCACTGTACTGTACTTTTCAACCTGCAGAGAAAACCCACTGCTTTTCTGAAATAAATATGCAAACATCACAGCCTCCATCCACAAAAAAAAGCTAGAGGCCCGGCTCATCGCTTGGTCAAAACAACTTAGGTTCACTTCAACAGGGCTATGCTGACTTATAAAAGCAAAAGAGATGGGTTGAATGCTTACAAATCACCTTGCCAAGTCATGGCTAGGGAAGAGTGTTCATTCAGAGAGTCCTTGCCCCTTCTTCCCCACAAGCACACAGACTCCTGCCCTCTACCATGGGCCTGGCAGCTGCAGAACTGGGATTTCCTCTATTAGGTGACAAGCCCCTCAGGGCAGGGGCTGTTACTCTCCCAGGCTCAAGAGCCCTGTCACCAAGCACAGCCTCTGAGCACTAGCACAATGTATGACATCCTATAACAATAGGAGTCTAACATCAGCATTAAGTAGGTGACCCCAACGACTCAGCCACTGCGCTCCATGGTGTCTCACTGTGCACTTGTAGTGGTTGGCATCCAGCAGTCTCTTCTCAGAAGGGTTGTCTGAAGTGTAATAGGACTCAAAATAAATACATTAATTAGCAAAACTTCAATTCACCAAGTCTGTCGTTATTAGGTCAGGTCTGCTTGAGGGAAAGACTTTTCATACGAGGTAAATTGCAGGGCTGAGCCAGAGAGTCCAGTGTGCACAGAAAGTTGATACAAAGCAGCCTTCCTCATCCTCTCCTCTACAGCATTGCTTCAGGAATACAGTGTCATCATCATCCACTGTAAAATAATGGGGAAAGTGGGTTAAACTCATCCATCCCCATGAGAGCCCCGCGATATTCACAACTGCAGTGGACTATGGGTCATTGCAAATTTTCTGTCTCCAGAAGGAGCAGAAGCCATACTAAAAGCAGAACACTTGAAGCCGGAAGCTCCTGTTGTTTCTAACCTACTCTGTAAGGGATCAGGTAAAGACGCCTTCTTTAATGCTACAGAACAAAACGCGCAGTGCTACTTGCAGTGAAAGAGCCTGCATTTGACAGTCAGGGAACAGGCTTTACCTCAGATTCCCGGAGATAAATCCCTTTGCCATCTTGTGTTAAGTTGCGAAAGGCCTCTGCAAAAGAAATAAATAAGGAGCATTAACTTGATAGCCAAGAGATCAACACCACCCAAGACACTTTGTCTCAGGAAAAACCTCAAAGGCAGAGTTTGTAGGCTATTCACAAGTGCATGTGAGCTTCTCTGTTCTGTTGCTGAAAGATCCCTGAGGGTTGGGACACAGGGAGCAGCTGAATAAAGTCAGGTGTGTTACTGTCTGTCCATCCAGCTGCGAAACTTCAAAATGCAAGCAGTCCCAATCTCACCCACTACAGTTTTGAGACACGTGTGGAGTGTCTACAGCACAAGCTCACATGCTGAGTATCAGCTGTCTCATCATCACAACTGCAGTCCCACCAAAGCTATATTCCAAGGCTCTCTTCTTCCTGAAAAATGAACAACCTCCATCTGTAATTTGCCCACCTCCTCCTGCAGGAGCTAAATCACTCTGATATGTACAGCCTAGACATCTGTAGAAAGTGACTGGTGGAAAGGTAAAGAGAGCGAGCTTGATTTCCTCTATATCTGTCCCTTGCTTTAAATGGATTATTCTTGGACTATTCAAAAACTCAATCCTTCTAATTTTGACCTTGCCACTACCAGCCAGAGCAGCGTCAGAAGGGCCAGGGCTTAAGTTGGGCAGCCCAGCTTGCCTGACCCATCACGTAACGCCAGCCTCACCTCCCATGATCTCCACTCGAAGCATGAAGCACACAAAGCTCTCAAAGCTGATCTTTAAGTCAGGGTCTCCATATCTGATTGCCATCAAATCACAGACTTCATTGCTGAGTGAAATGCCTTCATAAAAGGAAAAAACAAAAAGAATTAAAGAAAAAAAGGGAAAACAGAATGAGATGGCAACTCCCAGCTGTACACAGCTGCATGTGCACAGCTATGGGTGTGCACACAGCTATAAGCATGCACAACTGAGTGGTCTTCAGCCCTTCTCCAACAGTTTGGTTTTTCAAACCTCCCCCAAGATAATAAAATCTTAGCCAGCCCAAATGAGACCACTACGTGGAGATAATCTCCTGCAAACTTAAAAGGGTTCAGATCTGATCCCCTACACTCACAGTCCTGCCAGAGTTGGAATAAAATACACATGGCATCCTTTGTTCATGGGGTATGAGGGTCATAACAGCAGCTGTGTTTAAGAGCAATACTCCCCAAGAGGATAGGAGAGGAGATGAAAAGGAGATGAAAAAGAAATTCCAGAGGAAGCTCATACAGAAAGCATCAGTCCCAATGTCAAGCAGCATTTGCAAGGAATAAAAGTATTTTCTAATCATGGCCTGGGATTTTAGTTTGCTTTAGTAGAGGTCCACCTGGGTTTCTCACTGTGCTTTCACTGACTCAGATGAACTGGGTGAACCACACACCAAAAAGAGGAGTGATATTTAAGCTGTAAACGTGCAAAAGCAGCTACAAGACTGAGCACCAGCCCCCACTCAGCAACAGAGCTTGGTCCAGTATTTGGACCCATATGTACCGTCTTCCATTCCTAGATCAAGCTTCAGACATTATATTAGTGAAGTCTGGCACCAGTATTGCCTCTGCGCAAGTCCCACACTTCCAGGTTGAGCCCCTGAGCTGTCATCTTCAGCAGAGGTAGCAATTTAGTGTGAGCTAGATCTGGCCTCCTGCATGTATCCACACAACCCCACAGAGTCTTTTAAAATTAAATTAGCAACAAACAGGAAGAGATTTAAAAACCAGGTCTAAAATAGACAGACACTTCTATTTCAGAGACCTATCGCTATGAGACCACACTGGTGCAAAGATTCAGTAGCCCATCCCACAGCAAAATAATTTTCAGATGTGTTTACCCAGCTAAAGAGGAAAGCAGAGATGGTGAAGACCACACAGCCTATGCTGTTTTTCCACTCCCGGGCTCTACCTACAATTCTCAAGATGCTTCCCAGCCCTGGGCTTTTTCCAGCCTTTATGAGGAAGAGGATGAGACTAGCCAAAATGTGCCGTGGGCTCACCTGCCTCCTGCACAGCTGCACGCAGTTCCACAAGGTCAAGCTTTCCTGATCTGCTAGTGTCTCTTTTCTGGAAAACTTCCTGGAGGAAGGGGGTGAATAATTTTAAGCAAAACAAACCCCCAGAAAACAACAGATGACATCAAAGGAATTGTGAGCAGGGAGATATTGCAAGGGGGCACAGAAATTATTGTTATACCAAATAGAAAAGCAGCCTTTTCCACAGGACTCTGAATTCCTGGATACTCAGTGTGCCAGAGGCATTGAGCTTCGTGGGACAATTAAGGTCAGAACATCTCAACTAAACGTCAGAGAGCACCCATTACATAAAAAACCCCAAAGAAACCAAAAACTCATAGCCACTCTAACATTCACACAATTATAATATGAGAATAATGATTTCTTAGCCCACAAGCCTATCTATAGGCTTGATCCTCCTCCCACTAAAGTCAATGGAAACCTGGCGGATGATTTCAGAGGCAGCCGGAATCAACTCTTTCCCAAACCAATTCCATTCTGTCACAGCTGAACTGTTATTATGGAGGGTGAGAAGTTCAATAAGCAGGGCCATGTCCTGGTGGTAAAGAAATCACAGTAACACCCAGTCTGCCTGAAGAAATAATGCTTCAGTGAAGTATTATATGAGTCAGAAGTATCACTCATGCTAAGGATACATCCAGGAGCGCCAAGATACCCTGGCAGGCATCCAGATTGAAACTCAGGTGAAAACTCTGGAAATCTGTAGAGACAAAAAAAAAAAAAAAAAAAATGTTTTGAGGAGTCATTGAATATCTCTCAGAAAAATGGACTCTCACAAAATTCCCCCCCTACTTGAGAGGGCTCAGGCCCCAAAGTCTTTGTGAAACTTCACACCCACTTGAGAAGATATATCATTTATGATGATAAAAATATGAGGCAACAGGATGGATTCTACTAGTCTCAGAAAATCCAATATGAGCTCCCTGCAGGCATGTAATACAGAATGAAATACAGTGCACTATCTCCAGCTATTAGAGAAAATGGAAGGAAAAGGACATCCGAAGCTGTAATCCCAAACAGAATTTACTGCATGACCTTGAGCAAAGTCACTTGACCTGAAGAGCTTTGGGGAGCAGCACTGCTGATTAACTGAAACCTTTGTGCTAAGCATCTCTCTCTCTCTTTGACAGACACACTGCCAGCTCTGTTAATATAATTAGAAGTACAGGCATCACTGAAAACATGATGCTGCAAAGCTTAGCATTCCTGTTTCATACATAAGTTACATGAAGAGTAACAGAAATAGACTCTAATCTCACTGCAAAATCATGATTATAGATTGTCTGTAGACTTCCACTGAGCAAGGGACAGAACCATAACTCACCAATCCCTTCTCTGCAGAAAGTGAAGATGTTTTAATCTTGTAATAGCCCTGTTTAGTAAATATGAATCAAGTACTGTAAAGTTTTTAAATGAATGCCTTAAAATTGATCACTTATGAAAAATAAAGACACTCTGAGAAGACTACGTTGAACACAGATAAAACAGTGCCCAGTGGGTCACTTTGTAAAGACAGAAGAGCTATCCTGGTCCACCTTTGTAGAAAAGGGAGCAATGTCAAATTCAGTTGAAGTGGAAAAGGCATCACATCAGTCTTTTGTTCATCTTCTTTGTTGCCTATAATGGCTGGACAGTATATTTTCTGTGTTGCACATTGGTTGTTACCAGTGAATAAACTGGGAAGGAAGACTGGATTCATCATCATTGTATCTGTGACTTCATTGTTGCTGTTCAGAGAAATCAGCCACTGCAATACCTTGCCGCTGTCCAGGTAGCATTATTTATAACTAGGGACCAAATTATGAGCTTGTGGGGTGCTCTGGGCTGCCACTGGCAGAGTGGATGTTGCAGTCTTCACGAGAGAGACGACCTCAGAGCTCACCTGGTTCTCACAAGCATAAGTTACACAGGCTACCTGCACCTCCTTCCCGACTCCCAAACACAAACAGAGCAAGGAACGCATGCATAGCAGGGAAGAGTAAATAGGAATAGCAGGCATGAACCAGGCACATCAAGGTAAAGACAAGACCCCTTTCCACCACATAACTGCCTACAGACCAGGCTAACTTTCTATACCTTCTAGTGGTGGTGCTGCCCAGGCTGTGGCAGTGGCACAGGGTGAAATGAGATACGGTTTCAGAATCAAGGCTGAGGTCAAATTCAGAGTGTGCATCCACACATAATATCTATGCTTGCTCTTCCCCCTCGTTCTTTCAGTGGTTGAAATTCAAAATAGATTAGCATTGCTTACAAAGTTTCTACTATATTGATTCACGCCCTGGCAAATCCTTTTCCTCTGGAAATCTAACATGGCATCAAAAGAGTCACTTCAGTCAGATTCAAGCCAGTTCCTCTTCCCGGAATTCAAGAAACAGATACAGGAGCTGAGACCTTTCTCTAAGAGTGTTTATTTTACAGAAACATTACTTCTCAGCACTTACTTCTCCAAGATATATTATTCAGGATCCTCTGGAGCTGAACAGCATTTATTTCAGGATTCTGTGATATGGAAGAGAATTTTTATTTATTTTTTTTTAAGTTATTAAATCACTTTTCTCCCTCTTTTGTTTTCCCAGCATGTCCCATCTTCATTCTCTGCTTTTCTGGCCCCACTCCAGCCACTGTGAAAATCAATAGAAAAGACTCCCTTTGAATATGACAAGATCCTCAGCCTGCAAAAGCTACAGTCTGCTCTGGGTTAAGTTCTCAGGGTTCCACACAGATCAAGGCAGCAGTGCAGATTTACACCGAGTGAGGATCCAGACCATTAACCTTTCAGCCCTGGTGCTACCTGTCCCATCAAGCATGCTGTCAAGAGACCTGCTTCAAATATTTCTCTTTTATCATTTACAAACAAAAAAAGATAGAAACTTTAGAATACTTCCTGCCCAAACTTTTCAAAAGCAGAGACTTCCCCTCCTCCTCATTATACTAAAGTTTATAGGTTTGTTTAGAAACTCTGACATTTGTTTGTTTGGAGGATTTTTCTAAATGTCACTCTTCAAAAATAAAAACCTGTTTGCAGATCAGTGAGGCATGCCAGGGTAATGCATTAAGAAATGGTAGTACTGCTCGCCTATGCGCGTACTTGGACATCCTGACAGCAAAGGACGGACCAGCACCTCACAATATGTGGTAATTTCTAGCACATCTGAAAGCCACACCATTTGCAAAATCAAAATCTTAAACAAGTAGCAAAAAGTAAAAGCATTGCTTGTTTTTAGTAGCAGCTTCCATCAAAATATTGCTATCAAAAGTGCAAATGTGTTTTTGTGAAATTGTGTTTGTCAAAGACAGGGTATGCCACTAAATAAATGCGGCCACCTTTTCTGAAAGGTGAAATGCTTTCATCCCTCACCACAGTTAGTGGGATCCCTGAAGGTCAACTCCGTCCCAAATAAGGCCAGAGAGATCATTAAAAACAATCTTTCACAATAAGGACCATATTTCACTAGGAAAATCAGCGGAAAAAGGAGGTGATGGGACACCTGATACCTACTTCACCTCTTAAAACAAGTTCGCTGCCATCAAACTGTGATGAAGGATGTATGAGACAAGTGTCAATATTTCAGGGGGTGTTCTCTAATAGGCAGCTTTCTCCAGTGACTGTAAGAACACCCTAAAGGATAGGATGGATCCACATAGCCCACCATTTTGTCCCCAATACAGGCAATAGGAATTAATGTTTAGGGAGAGCACGTGAGCCTGGTCAGCTTCTGCAGTCCATTTTCTTCTTTCCCTGTGTGGTGGTTTCAGCCAGCAACTCAGCCCCACACAGCCGCTCACTCACATCCCCCCCACCCCGTGGGATGGGGGAGAGAATCGGGGAAAATAAAGTAAAGCTCATGGGCTGAGATAAGAACAGTGTCATAGAACAGAAAGGACGAAAC
>JAVKLA010000054.1:15604991-15621107 GCA_034782735.1 Sagittarius serpentarius | reverse complement strand
ATCCTAAACCCAAAACACAGCGCTGTACCAGCTACTAGGAAGACAATTAACTCTATCCCAGCCGAAACCAGGACACTCTGGCACCCACACCTGTTGGAAAAGGGATCTCAGAGGGTACATCCCTGCCTAGTCCTTTAGTATCCATTCATGGACCTGCTGCCCATCAGTTTGCTAGTTCCTTTTGAGCCTGTTGATACTGTCACATCCACAACATCCTGTAGCATTAAGTTCCAGGCATTCACACCCTGTTGTGTAGAGCAGTACGCTGGTTTCTACGCTAACAACATTGCTAAGCTTCGCGGTCAAATCTGCTGCATGGAATCAGCACTGTACACAGAGCCCAGCCTCCTGTGGCCCCTCTCTCTTCCCACACTACCACGTCCAGACCTCCCTTGAACGTCCACATGCTTTAACTTTCACAGAGCTATGTAATAGCTCTGGAGGACTTTACTCTGGCAGCTCATGCACACGCTTACCTGTTCAAAATGCTTTGTGAAGAAATCCTCCCAAATCTTGCCTTCGTACCTATCAACAATTTCCTTTAAGATATTAAATAAATAAATAAATCATTAACTCAAGGAAGAAAGATATTGCCATCCAAGACAGAGTTACTAAAGATGTTTTCCTAGAACTGCACCCTTGTCCCCTGCTCTTCCACCTTCTCCCCACCACTGCAATCAATGCTACATCACTAACACAGCCCACTGCTAAGATAGCTCCCCACCTCATAGAAATGCTATTTCTTGGAAAGAAATATTCAGATAACACTCAGTGAGGAGAAACATTCCCCCCCGACAAAGCTGCACAAGAACAAAGGGTGGGGCTCACTCCATGCCAAGAAGAGAGAGAAGGGTCTCTGGCCTCCTTTATGCAGGAGTATAGAGGAGATGAAAGAAAGAATGGCCCTGTTATGCCAGACTATGCTATAAACTCTCTGGCACAAGTTGCAGACGTGCATGCACTGCCATTGAGCTGTTATTTTGAAAACAACCTATAGACTGTTGCATAGGAACAGTACTGCTCAGGTCCCATGATGTCTTCAAAAGTTTCAGGGCATGAAAGGAGTGGGAAGAAGGGCAAGAATAGGCCAGGAGTCTCCAAAAAGCCACGAACAGGAAAGACTGCAGAGCAAGTAAGATGGTGTCACTAAAAGAAGTTTGCAAAAAGGCAACCAACAAAGGTGTCTAAAAATTTGCTAATCCCCCACATTTGACTGCATCTGTCCACATGGTCCAAGGGACTCTGCCTGTAAACCCAAGCTGCCCTTTCAAAAGTGCTGCAACACAAGCACTCACATTCGCACTCAGCCTCTCCACAGAGCAGAGCAACAGGAAAAACCCAACATTCAGACCTGAAGACCAAACCACAGACCTCCCACTCCCCTCATACTCACTCACCTTAGAGAGGGTGAAGCTGGTGTTCCCGCCCATTTCCCTGGAGATGCAAAAAAACAGACGCATTAAGGAGATACCCCAGAGTTGTGTGTTTGTCTCATCACAGGTGGCATCCCCCATCCCCAGATGGGGTCTCAACTCGTTGTTGCAGCATATGTTTTTTTCCCTAGTGTTACAGCTGCAGTAAGGGAAGCCCTCATGTCCCTATGGCTCCCCAGGGGCTGCTGGCGTTTGAAGTCTCCAAAGCACCATTTCTGCACAAGCAACCACCCTAGCATTGCCAGCAGGGTCTCCTGGCAAACTGGTGGTGCATTAAAAACTGTTGTACTTCTCCAGAGTCTCAAACCTGTGCCTGCTGCAAGAATCCCGTGTGTGGGCCTAGCTCAACACTTCTTGAAAGGATAAGGCCAAAAGTAGTGCTTCAGCCACTGAGAATCCTGAGGTGCGAGAAACCCACAGCCAGCCTCTCCAAAGGAGATTGTGTAGCTCTTTGCAGAGCAAAGTCTTTGTGCTGCCCCCACGAGGCTAAAAAGACCAGACCATCCTACCATCCCAGAGAATTAGGTGCTGGCAGAGGAGCATCTCACCGAAGAATATGCTTCCTCGAGAAGACCCGCAGGATGAATTCAGACTCCTGCTGAGGCTCCAGGGTGGATGGGACAATCACATAGACACCAGGCTCCAGGTGGAAGTCATGAGTCACTTCCCGCTCATCAAGGAAGACCTGGTGCTTGTTCACAGGCTGATGTCGGGTGAAGAAAGCTGGGGGCAGCTTTCTGTTGCTCTCCTGGTACTGTTCAGGGAAGAAACAGAAAAGAAATGTTCAGCACCAGCTGAACAAATGGACAAAAGGCACATGGAGAATTCACAGGCATGGCACAGACAGCCTGCTTTCACACCTCAGATTTTTTTACGGCACAAGCAGATAACAGGGCCCAAAGGACTGTCTCCTGCCAGGACATGGTGGTTCTCACTACACACTGCCCTTGCCCAATACTAATATGACAAAGAACAGGGCTTCCTGCAACCTTATCAACAATATAATAGTACTTGCAAGGAACAGTAGCAAGGGCTGGGGAAGAGAAGTGGCTCCTGTCAGAGTGGCTACTGCAAAAGTCATCTCTATAGTGGCAGAAATGACTGCAGGCAAGAACTGCTCTAGAGACTGTTCTTCACCAGCCAGAACATCCCTCCTATCCCATAGGTACCACGCACTTTGTCCCCAGCCTGCCCTTTGCACTAGGGATTGGGTAGCAGAGGATTTTTCTGAGCATCCGTGATCTGAGTGTACTGCAGGAGCAACCTAATCCCTAGCCCTGACTCCATGCACATGTCCTTGATCTGACTGGCACTCTTGGCTCTTACAGATGTTTTGCTCTGCAGGCACTTTTCTGCAATAGGACGATGGATAAAGTGTTGATCCAGGCAACCCTGAACTAATTTTTAATGCCACCGAGTGCCCAGTACACAAGCCAAATAAATAATCCTGCTAGCTAAACCCACTGTCACCTTCTGATCTTGGCTGTTCCTCAAAACATTTAGCCATTTTACTCCACAGCCTCATAGTGGAGATGCTATTTCTCTTCCTTTGCCAGTATTTTTCTTACTAATAGAGCAATCTTTCTTCTGAAGGGTTCAGGGTTACCCCTCCTCATGCCCCTTATGTTAAATTCAAAGTTTTTATATTCCAGTCAATACTTTGTTGACTGTAGTTCCAATACCTTAGATGCTTTCAGCTTGCCATCTCTTTGTATTGATCTTGGCAACCGCTACAAACCTGAAATTAAAGTCCTGGCTGCCACCATTCCCCCTCGGGTGCGGCACAGCAGTGTGCTAGGGCCACACTCAGACCCCTCTCTGCCAGGAAGTTTAACTCACTTGTAACCCTGATAGTGCCCAAAATATTTAAGTCAGGAAGGAGTGGCATCTTACCTCATGGTTACCGTGCTGGAAATGCAGCAACTGGGAACACAATTGTGCTGCCCTGACCATGCACCCAAACTAGTTCTTTGCCAGCCCAAATTCAAAGGGACTCTCATTTAAGAGGTGTTCTGAGTAGTAACAGAGTGGAAGATATGCCCTTTCAAGATAAAAGTAGCTAAACCTTTCCCTGTTTTAAATAGCCCTCTGATGTCAGGGCCAAAATTGGGACTTACATCAGAGTTTAACTTCCAGGACCCTTCCTCGGGTCCCAAAGGCTCCTGGCCAAAGAAAATGCTAGAAATACAGCTGCCCTGAAAACACCTGTAGTGTCAGCTCCAGAGCATCCCCAGCCAGGAAGGAGCCTGAGCTCCCCGGGAGACCCTTGACTTGCATGCGACATAGGCTCTGTTCCCACCTCATCCCAAGACCGGGAGGCAGCAGAAAGGTAGCTCTGGCTCCCCTGAGAGCTGCAGTGAGTCCAGCTTACACACAGCCAAGAACTGGGGCACCATCTTACCACTGCAGCAGGGACAAAGTGCTGATTAGGTAAACACTGATGCCACTTCTAATACCTCTGAAGACCCAGTGGAAAAGATGAACAACTAATGCCTCCTTTTAAGGCCACTGAGCCCCCCTGATATGGCTGCTTTTCAGAAGAGTCAATGGATAGCTCTGCATTAACAGTGACTTACTGTGGTGCCTCACTGAACTCAAATACACTGTTACTAGCTGTCAGCCAAGGAACAAAGGCTAACGCACCACCTTCAGTGCTGCCGTAACAGCTGCACCAACCCAGGTCCCCCAGCAAACAACCAGCAGCGGTGACAAGGGACTCACCTGTAGGTCCACCTGCAGGTAGAAAAGAAACAGACCATCTGTCAGGCAGGAACCTCTGGGTCTCGCACAACATAGCCCTGTCATTGCTGGGAAGCAGCTACACGTGCCCAGCTGGGGTCTTTGCCTTCAGAAACCTCAGCCCCTCCACCTGAAAACCCTTCCCTACAGCCATCTCTGAAACTGCGCAAACTCACAGCAGCAACAAGAGCTATGGCTCTGTTCAAAGGAGGAGGGTGGCTCTGCAAGGCACTCAGATAAGGAGAGAATTCACGTGGGGACACTCTCACTCCTTCTAGCGGTACCCACTTACCCCTGGATACACAGGGAACTAGCAGTATTCACACATGGGCAGCTGCCACGTCATACTAGGAACACTTCTCAAGCACAATTTTATCATGGTTGGAAATAACCTGAGGGTAGCACTGTCCCTGCCCCAAAGTAAGGGGACTCCTGGCACCCTCTACCAGCTCTTGCACATACTCTTAGAGAGGTCAAAATAAAGCCCAGCGTGCTCTGAAGCAAGCAGCATTTCTCATTGCTCTGCATGCTGGAGAGGCAGCAAATGGGGCACGGAGCATGAAGGAGCCTAGCCCTGATGTGTGAGGAGGCTGGGCACAGGCAAGGAGAAAAGCACACAGATCACCCCGCTCACAACAAAACTCTTGGTCTACAAAGCTCTACAATTTACAGGGGCTGGAAATTTTCCTATTTGGTGAAAGCAAGAAAGGCAAAGAATTCTTTGCACCTTGTAGAGTGAAAATCCAATGAAGAGGTGAGGAGCTCGGTTTCGGTGTTTGCTGCTGTGTTTCTGCATCAGGGATATAACCACACTGCAGGAACCCAGGCTTTTCTTACTGTCTTCAACTGGTAAAACATTCAGCCAGTACTGAGGATTCATCCAAAAGGTGCCTAAGCAAAACAAGAAAAATATTTTGATGTCATTTTCCATCACAAAATTGGTTGCCAGCTTCCCACATGATGCCTGGCATCAGACTGAATAGGTCACAGGTTGTCTGGACCTCCAGACCCCACAGGGATTTGATCTTAGGGTGCAGTTTACAAGTTTAGCAGTGCAACCACTAAGACAGGAGGAAGGCCCAGGAATAAGGAACTACATTTCCGCTCACCTGCAACTAAGAGCTCATTTTGTTTATAAATGTATCATTATTCCTCTATCACCTCCCATGCATGGGCTAGCTGACTTCAGACCCCACCTGCTCTGCTTCCAGAAGGGCTGAGCCTCTGCATTTCCCATTCACTTTACTTGAAATACCACTCTCTGGAGGTGCTGAGGATGCAAATTTTAACAGACAAGTTTAATGCCCCAAAGCAGCTTAGTGTTGGCAATTGAGCCTAGGATCCTGCAGCTCATTTCATGCCATAACCAGCCCACTGCCCTATGTTTGCAAGCGATGCAGCTTCTGTGATAGCAGAAGCTAGTCAAGTCCTTCAGCTGCTTATTTTTGATGTTTGTGTGGAGAGTTAGGCAGGAAGAGCATGTTTCTGTTGTCAGTTTTGTGTTAACAGGTATAAGGTGCTGGTAACTAAGTCAGCAGAGCAACGTTACCCCAGAGTCATCCAAAACAACACCTCTCACCATTACAGAATCCCCGACTTCCTCCCGCTGTACTTCCTTTAACCCATCTTCCACTCTTCAGGGAGTACATCCACTTCTTCCCATCTTCCCGGCTCATCAGGTCTGGAGTTAATTTACAGATCATCAGATCTACAAAATGAATCTTAAAATCTCGCAGAGACATCCTGGGAAAAGAGTGCCAAGAGACATCTTGTCAGCAGTTTACTTTAGTCCATATGGCTTATAAAAAGAAAAGGAAAGGGAGCAGGGAACTTCGAAGCCACACCATTCTGTGTTACATATGGCAATGCTCATATTTTATTAGGCAGTAAAGAAGAGAGCGTCTGCTCCAACAGCAGCATCTAGCAGTAGCAAATGCATGACTAAGATTTCAGCAAAGGATAGCAGCACAAAGATTAAAATAATATTGCCACCAAAGGGACCGCAGTGAAATGACATGGGCGACAACATTGCCACCTCTTGGCAGAAGCTGTGGAGAAACCAGGAACAAACATAATGCAAGCAAGAGCTTCCCAAAGCTATCTTAAACATAAAAGGCAAGGCAAAAGCTCCCGAAAGCTGCCCATGTCTCCAGCAGCCCTGGGAGACCTGGCAGTATCCTGCTTCTCCCTCAGTCCTGCCACTGAAGAACAGTGCATCTCTTCTGTGTCAGCACAGCTACTGCTTCTCACGTCATCAAGCAGAGGAGGAGAGCAAGAAAGCAAGAATGCGCTGTTATAAAGCAGATCACATATGCCTCGACCTAAGTGGCTGCTTCATCTCCAGATGCAGCCCCAAAGCTACTGGCAAAGGGGGAGAGGTGAGGCTGTGCCATTACCAGAATTCTCCATCCTCCTTCTTTTTCCTCAGCAAAATCTTCTCCTTAGGGCTCAGCAGCTCCCATTTGTAAGAGCTGAGGGCAAAAACATGAGGTGACTAACCAAATGTGTCCTCAAATTGAAGGCAGAATACACAGCTTTCCTCTACAAAGAGGCCAAATCCCTGTCCCCGCATATCTCCACATTTATCCCCCACTAAACACAGGCCCCCTGCGTCTTCAGCCAAGGGAGACTCTCCACAAGCACTCTGGTCCCCATGAGATGTAGCTAAATGGCTCCAGTTTAACCCAGCAGAAGCCAGAAATGCTGCATTTCCATCAGCCAGTCCATTCACTTGCACACACAGCTTCCAAGTACTTAAAATATAAAAATCTAGACCCGTTTTGTTGGTTAATTTTCTGTCAAAGGAGACATAATAGGAAGAGTGTTTGGCGTGATGAAAGAATGACTAGGACAGTACAAGAGGCAGCTGGGAGTCATTTAAAAGGCAGGCCTACAGTATGTTGCTCATTATGCCCTTCAACAGGAACAGCTGGTATGTTGTCATTATGTGACAGACACGCATCAGAGAAGTTACTGCTCTGCAGACAAGATGAAAGTCACTCACATTCCCAACACCTCCCCGTGCTCTTCCCTCCTCCCTACCCCTGAGCCTCAGCCAACAGGGTCTGTGCAGGGAATGAAGTAAAGCTTGGAAGGAATGAACATGCTCTGCTTCAAAAAGGAATAGGACACAAGTCTACAGTTGTCCATGGTCTAGAATGGGATCCATGAAAGACAGTCATTTGCAATCAAAAAATTCAGGCAGATGCAAAAATAAGGCCCATTTGCCTCACTAGTTGCTTCCTCCCATCTCATACCCAATTGTAGTTCCCCAACAGCCAGGATGGGGGACTCCTGTGCAGCCACCCAGCTCCAACACTTTGCAGCCCGTGGAGGACTTTGCGCGGTCCCTCCTGTGATAAAGAGCTGTGTGCCCTGAAACATGCTCTTTGTTTAGAGCCTCCTGCATAGCTATTTGTCACTGCATGCCATCGAGGTCACAGCAACGCGGTCTGATGTTCATATTATGTTTCCTCTGGCATTCAGTGAATGGAAAAGCAGAACTGAGCTTATTGAAGCTGCATGTGTGAAGTGAGCCCAACTACGTGAGCACTATCTGCCGGAGAAATACAAATCTATCGAGTCATTGCTTTGACACCAGAGGGTCTGTGCAAGCAACTGTTACTTTTCTTAATGCTGCTCTCACCACTAATTCATGCCTGAAGATGGCAGCATCTTTCCTCCAAGAAATCTTTCCTCCCACTCAGCACCAGACCTTCCCTTTTTTAAACTCACCTGTCGCTCCAGTCTCCTTTCCATTCAATTTTTCCCCATGGATTTCTCAGTCTCACTAGGTTTTCTGGTCCATATTGACAGGTCACCTGCATAAAACAGTAACACTGTGCTTACCAAGGTCTCAGCAGTTCTCTTCTGGTTTATATCATTGTACTATGTCAGATATTAACAAAGATTTTGTTTGTTCTCATATATACCAGCAAATATGATGATAAAAACCTATGAACAACTCTGAAGGCTGGCACAAAGAGATTAAAATGCTTTATCGTACCTTCCATAACTGAAACCAGAGGCCCTACAGATTCACAGTTTGGAGGGCTCATCCATAAATTCCTCTTCCTTTTCCACATCTGCTCATTTTGTGCTCATGTGGGGGCAGGACTGTACTACTGTGAAAGCCAAGTCCTACCCCAGTGCGATGGCACAGCACAATGCAGCCCATGGGGTGACCACATAGACTAGTGCCTCCTGAACTGGAATGCCATGGTGGCAGAAGAGGGAGTCAGGCTGACTAGCGGCTTTGTTGGTAGCATACAGCAGAATGGCTGACTTCACATCAGCTCCATGTGCTCAGTCAGTCCCCTCACTCCCACCTGGTTTTTCATCCCATCAGAGGAACCAGACTGACAGACATGTCGGTGATAAAGTCCATACCTAAAACCCTCCCGCTGTGTGTGGGAGACACAGGCGTGCATCATCCAGCTCATAGGATCTCTTCCAGCTTCCCTAGTATCTCTTGCTACAGGTACTGAACGTGCTTTCACCCACATCTATATCACATGTCTAAAGCCCCACAAAGTTCTTTGCCACCCTTGTCGGCCTCCTTTTGAGTCTGGACAAGATAGTCATCCATCAGTCCAGGAGGAGAAAGCTCCAGCCTTCTCCCAGTCTTTGGGACCTATTATTTCACTGTCCCTTACCTCTAGACAAATATCTTTACGGGACTTCCAATGATACGTCTGCAGATCAGTGGGGTCCACCTGCTACTCTCTGCACAGAAGCCCGGTTCAGTTCCCTTACTTTAGCCTTGACTTACATTTCCATCTGCGGTTTCATGTTTTGGCCCTTGTATTCAGTTAACTTTACTTCTCTGTGGCCTCTCCTCTGACTTCAGATGAAGGCTTTTTAACCCAAGCAGGTTTCAGCATATCCTCCCAGCATCCCCAAAGGCCAGTCCTTTTGTCCTTAACAGCTAAGATGCATTTGTAGGTGATGCTCTCAGCAGAGCCCTGTGAATCATTCCCACCCTTAGAGATATGCCAATCTACAACCATTGTCCTTTACATCAAGGTCACAGTATTAAAGTCGACACACTTGGAAGCGAATCTTTACAAAGCACAGCCTCTTTTAGCCTTAGACTAAGAGAAGAATATTGGGGGAGGAGATACCGTAGTTGCCCTGATTAAGGGTTGAACCTATGACTGCAATAAAAACTGCTGACATCCAAACAAACCTGGACCCAGGACATTAGGGCTAGTCTTACCTTTCTAATACCAGTTACTGTGTAGGCATGGCCAGCAACAAGCCCATTCTTCAGGACCTTTGTTGCCTGTATACAAGGAAGAGAAACAGAAGGAAAACAAACTTTTTTTTCTATCCCTACTTACACAGTAGACCCATACCAATACCAGAGACCTGCACCTGTGTAAGCAATGACTCTCAAAGCAAATGGAGAATGGTTTGAACTGAAAAAAAAAATTAAGTCTAAGCTCCTAACAGCCATATTTTGCAGTATGTTTGGAACTGGAAGGTTGATTGGGAAGGTTCCTTCCTAAACTTGGATCTTTGGCTAGAGACCATCTCACTTTTAAAAAGTCCAGGAGGTTAGGTTTTGATTTTCAGAATAGTAGGGCTTCCCAACAGCTGAAGCGTTAGCATAAGGCTTTGAAGCCAAGACCTGAATTCATGTTCTGAAGTACATACCTCTCTGTCTTAGCTATAAGCTTATTCCATGGGTCTCTGTGCCTCACTGTAAAAATGGAAAATTTATTTAACAAAAAGGGTAATCCTTATTTGATAGAGTTTCTTTGATAGATAAACCAGTTCCTAAACATAACAACAGGGAGATGAAAGCAGCAGGGAATCAATCCATGTGCAAACTTTAAGAATGTAATTTCTACAGAAAGTCACCTGTGGCAGCTTTGACAAGTTTTGAGTCACAATGACTAGCTGAGCAGAGGAAAACAGGTCTGGAAAGGCTTTTAGATGTGAAGCCATATGATGTCACTCCAAGTCTCACCCCTAAATGTGTCTGACAGCCCATGAGAGATCTGCTGTAGGTTGCTCTTGTCAGGATATCCCACAGATCAGGAGGAGCTGCTGCAAGCTTGATCCTTATATTAACACCACCTGTAAAATCCACCAAGGCTTCTGAAACTTGCCCAATCTGCAGATCTTCATAGGAGCCGTAGAGTCTAGCAAAAAAGACATCAATATATTCTTGGGTTTATAGTCAGAGATGATAGGTTGAGGAAGGCTGTAACTCATGTTTATTTTAGGGGAATCTTTCTCATTTAGGAAGAGAGGACTCTAGCAAATTGCCTCCAAATTTGGCCATAGTCTGAAAGGGACTCTGCTCACAATCAGCCCTCACTGCACAGTAGTGAGAACATGCCCATCACTACTTCTTTGATAACTCTGCCTTAGTGAATGTTGTCTGAATATATCACCAGATGCTGATAGAGTGCTTTGAGAGTTCAGTCTCCAGTCTGATTTTCTTCACCACTGCAGAGCAACTTTCTCTGCTCTTTCTGTTCTAATAATAACCCCAAATGGAAATAACTGAACTTTCTCTCCTTTGCTGTGATCTTTTTTTCACTGTTAACTAGGATTTTTCCTTGCCCTGCAGAGGTTATTTGAGCCCTAGATTAACAAACTCCATCACTTATGCCTTGTTGCTTTCTTCTTAGTCCTGATAAACCACACTAGACAAAACACCCTGCAGAGAAGCCAGCATTCTCACTGTTCCATGTGACTTGTGGAATGCCTCAGCTTTGGGGGACCCCAGAGCAGGAACTTCTACCAAAACCAAAGTACAATTCTTCAGCAGACCCCCAAAGGGAAACTCGTTGGGAGGTTTCTCAAATTGACAATACATCAAAGGAGGCATCAGAAATCATTCAGCTTTGAAAATCCCTATCTGTGGCCTTCCGACCCTCTGCAGCATTGACAATTGCTAATACACTCCAAACAACAATAACACTCACAGGACAACTCCCCAGAATAGGTCTGTTTTCACACCTACTCCTAAACCCTTGCATTTAAACTCAAGGGCCTGGATGGATAACAGCTGCTGCAGTGGCAGCTTTTACCATGTAATAATAGAAAGATGAGAACCATTTACTACACTCCAAATGTGGCAAGACCTAGGAGATGCATTTATAAACAAGAACAAACTGCGTAGGCACCAACCAACATATTTTAGAGAGACTATTTGCATAACTTGGAATGAGTCACTTACTTAGCATATGCCTTCTCCAGAAGGGCTCCCCAGAACACGTTCTTATAGACTGAGGAAACAAAGACCAGCTCCCCCACCTCGTTCACCGGCAGGCGATCATCAACCACCACGTCAACCCATTCACCGAAGTGCCAGAACTGTCAGGGGAAAGGAATGAGTTGATGTTTCCCTTAGAAAGGACCTCCCCTTGAAAAAAAACAGAAAAAGCAAGATAGCCCAGCTGTGGGCACAGGACAAACGGCCTTGGAGGGGGAGCACTGCTTTGGGTCAGTGGGATGGGCTGACTCACCCACAAAGCCAACTCCTCAGCCCCACCCTATCAGAGAAGAAAACAAAGCACATATCAGGTGTAAAAGGATTAAGCAGGGAAATTAGGCACAGCTGGGCTTCTGGGAAGGAGTTCTTAACTGCAGGTTAGCAGAGTTGCATCAAGAGCTGGGCAAAGGGGTAGAGGGTTAGAGCAGGTATGCTCAAGTCCTGATGACTGTTGCCACTATGGAGGAAGGGTTTTGTCTGGATTAAAATATGGGTAGGGCACAGCTAGAGAGAAGGGCTAAGCAGAGGTATATCCTCAGAGTTGCTTGTAGTTGATCCACTGCCTGCACTGCTTTGTGGGAGGGGTGATGGGCTACACTCCAGGCCAGGATACCCTCTGGCCACTTGCCACTGGCCAAGGGGAGCCACATAGAAATTATCTAAGGGTGTGACACGAAATGTGACAGAGGATTTCTGAGGATCTCCTGTACTCTGGGGGAAGAGATGTACCTGGAAGTGGAAAATGCCAGCATATTTCTTCTCAAAGCTCTGGTTTTGTGGCACGACTACAGCCAAGATGTCCTGGTGGAACGTCAGGGCTTCCAGGGCCGCCAGGAACCAGCAGTTCTCTGCGCCAAGACAAACAGACACATGCCGTTGGCTGAAAAGCAAGAGTTGTCAGCCAAGTTCAGGAACACCACCAAGATCCTAGCAGAAGAGCTGTTGAGCTGATGTCTTTACAATTGTAACAAATCATACACAGAAAATGAGACAACCCAGACATGTGCTTTATTTAACCAAACCATGATTGGTTTATAATTGTTCTCTCATGATCTTTTCATTTGGATACTGGTTGGTTAAATAAGAAATTTAGCAAGAAATAGCTCTCAATGGAAACATTCCGTTTTTTTACTGACATTGCGTGGGTTTTTTCTGTTCTCTATAAAGGCACACTATTAAAAAAAAACCTTTTCCCTTTTTCTTTGAAAACGTGAACTTTTCAGAAGAGAAAAATCATTTCCAATGGATCTCACATGCAAGACTGTACTTACCAGACTTTGTCTTTAACGACTTAAAGCACTTAAAAATTAATTTAGTCCTGCCCCTACCTGTTTTGCAGATGACAATATTTCCTTTTACTTTAGGTAACGTGGGCATAAAAATTATTTTTCTAACTGCAAAGCTAGCTGCAAAACTAACTGCAAAGAGAACGCACTCACACTAAGCCTTAGAGACAAAGATAGTGAAAGTCTCAGATTTTCCTGCTTCTGTGTTTCTCTGTTCAATTGTCATCAAGCAGCAACATTACAGACCAGTAAGAGCATAGGATCACTTCCTATTGCAGTACTAGCATGCACAGAAGCAAGACAGAGTGGTGATTTCAGCTTGTGGAGACACCTCTCACCCCTTAAATCCCACCTTGAAGCTTTCCATGCTTTTTACTGAGCCTATCCCATCTTAATGATTGCTTCATCCACACCATGCCAAGCGAAAAGATAAGGATATGTGCACCTTCTATTTCTATGCCAAGTTTTATACAGTAAAAATTCCCCACAAAATACTATCTTGTACAAGTATATGTAGATATTCATACGAAGAAGCTTCCTTACCCACCAATCCTTGGCAGAGATCAAGTTGCTTTCTGTTTGCAGCATAAAATACTGGACTTCTGTGCAAAGCCTGGGAAGCACACAACCAAAAAGAAAAGAGGGAGAGAGTCAAGTCAGTAACATGAGCTGGTTTAGCTTGAAGTCAAGGACTTTCTGCCTGCAGAGCTGCAATCTTGTAAGATGGGAAATCCAGCGAGTTCCTAGTCTAGGATGCAAAAACCTCATAGATATGTGACAGAAAACACTCCCTCTGCCTGTTCAAAGCTTCAAAATACTTAGACAGACATTGTTCTCGTTCAGGTATAGCTTCAGTATTATCATGTGCTATGGCTAATCTGACACAAGCCTGGCTACACATTTGTGTTTGGTCTACACTGAATTTGGTTTCAGATGTAAGCCACTGGTACTCAGATGCATTGCCATGGGTCTCCACGAACACCTTGCTGAGAAGAGAACCCTTCAGACCTGCCAGCCCTGCTCCTCTGTAATTGCTGACAGGTTTCAGCCAAAAGAGGCTATGATGGCAAAGCACAACTGTTCAAACTTTCAGCTAACTTGGCTGATGTTTCCACCATTTGCCTGACAGTCAAGCTACAGACTAACTGATGGTTGCTACAGAAGTTCCTGTTGCTGTGACAAGAGTGGGTCTGTGAATAATTGTTCAGAGAGAAATTATGTTGGTTTTTTTTTCCTCTCACAAGTGCCTCTGGGGTCAAATTCATAAACTAAGTGTCAGACTTAAGTTTCACTCTAATGACCCACAAATTGCTCAAGCTAATTTTCACACTCTTGACTTCCCCTTCAGGCAGTAGCACAGAAACAGCAAACCCTCAGAAGGCAGTCACAGTAATTAGACACCAACCCCTACCCTTGGTGCGTTTGGGTGTTCAGTTTGCAGGCCATCAGTCATAGATGCAGCAAGCTACAAGCCTGCAGGCTGAATAGCAGAATCTCAGCATTTCCTCTGCAGCACAGGGACTGAAGAATGCACAGCATCCATCTTCAGAGAGCCTTTGCTGGGCTAAGTTTGGCATTTAGAGCAAATGGCAGCCTTCTTCACAAGGCAGTTTTACAGCAACTGAACAGTGGACTGAGAGAGGAGGTTTTAAGTCGATTCCAATATCTCTGTGGTGGACGGACACCTGAAGGGTTTTGTAGAGGCCAGGACTCATGTTGACCTTCCCCCCCACAACACCTCTATGCTGATATAGCTGCCTCAGCCGCAGTGCCCGGCACAACCCGGGTCAGGCCCCTGAGGACTGCACTCTTCCTCAGCCTGCAAATCCTGACTTAACACAAACCATGTGTGAGACCGAATTACGTATGGAACTCTGAGAACCAGGGCTGCTATTCCCAAGCTCTCCTGCTCGCTTTGCAAAGGTGCCTCTGCGTTCCCAGTGATTTTCATGACTTTTGCAGAAACTCAGCCCTTCTAAGAAATTGGTTAAATCTGACAAAATATGACAGCTAGAAAATAACTTAGCTAGGAGATGCTGCCTGCTATTACCTGGCAGAATTTCCTTACAGACACGGTAACATAAGGAGTCAGTGCTACTGAAATTCTCAGATAATTCTATATATTGCTGTCAGGAAGATCTGATTGTCAATATATTGCTCAGTGGCTCTGTAAGAACAGAACTGCCATTGCTAGTAACAGGCCTTATTTAACTGTGCCAGGCCCCTGTCCTGGCCTCCTAGACTTGTTATCTGTTTGTTATGAGAGCTCGCTCTGTGACCATCCCTTGCAACCAGGTGTCTCTTGTTGTGATGTTCAGTTTCAGCATAGGATACCAGCAAACGCCTTGGAAATACGGGCACAAGTAGAAAACAGAGGCCCCAGAACTAAAAACAACTCACTGACTCATGGTCAGTTACTGGTCGTGGTAGAAGCTCGACCTTGAGAGCTGGGAAAATACTGCTCTAAGTACAACAGACTAAACAGCTAAGCAGGAAAAAACCAGCCCAGCAAGAAGATAAGGCACCTGCCGCTGCCGGTGAAAGTAGCAGCCTCCAGCGTGACAATGGTATGCGGTCCACAGGAGGGAGAGGGGTCAAAGGCTAAGAACTGTCTAGAAACTCGGAAATCTAAAAGGTCAAGACCATGAATTCTGGGGAGAGGGATCACGGCCATGAGAACTGTCATCACGGAATCATGGTGGGATCATCAGAGCTGTGAGCTCCGAGGACACCAGCTCACTCCACTCCCTTCGCCTGCTATTCCTGCCTGCTCTGAGCATTACTGGATATAAACGGAACAAAGCTGTTATGATTTTGGACAACAAATGCTTCAACGTCAATTATGAAACTCCATGTACCCCAGCTTCCAAAATGACAGCTGATACAATAAGTGTGATCTCTGGAGGCATTAAGGCACACCTAAATTAAAGTCTAAGAGTAGTCTGCTCAATGCTAACGCTATTTGCTGGCTATCATGAGATTATTCACTGAAAGTCACTTACATGTGGCCTTTTCCACTGTATATTTCGGGGTAGTTTCTTTAGCAGTGGTCCTGTTCCAATAGAGCTGATGTGAGCAGGGAAGTTGTCATCTGTGAACAGGCATTTGTTCTTCAAACACATCTCCTGCAAGGCCTGGTAGTTCTGCTGGATGGCCGGGGTGTGTTTTTGAAAGATACTCCTGCCTAAAGGCACTGGTGACTTCTTTATTTTCAAGCATGGCAGAAAAGGCATGGTGATGTCCACAGTAACACCAGGATAATTTTTTCCACTGAGGATTCTGCAGGGATCTCACCCTGCACAATCCTGCTGGAAACTCCTTGTTCCTTGGGATGAGGTGTGTCTTCTCCAGAAGAATTCCTGATCATTAAAGTAAGTGTAAAAAGTCAGTTTAATCATGGCTTTTAGAATTTTCTGTTTAGCTAGTG
>JAVKLA010000054.1:15504162-15597076 GCA_034782735.1 Sagittarius serpentarius | reverse complement strand
GCGAACGGCACCGGGACCAGCCTCCTGCGGGGACTCGGGGTCCCCAGCCACAGGGCTCGGGGCCGCGGCGCGGTCGGGCGGCGCAGCCGTCGGTCCGGAGCGCTGCCGCTCTGCGGGGGCAGGGGCGCGGGGGCCGGCGGCTGCCTCCCTCCCGCCCTCCCGCCCTCCCGCCCTGCCTCCGCGGCATGCCCACGCCGGGAGCCGGCGGCGTGAAGGGGGGCGTCGTCCACCGGCGCCGCTCAGCCGAGGCTGCGAGGAGAAGCGGCTTTTTTAGCCTCCCGCGGGGACCGTTTTCTGACTGAAACCGCCGGTGCGGGTCGCGTAACGGAAGGCGGCCCTCGCGGGTGGGCGCTGGAGGGGAGCGAGGCCTGCCAGGCCGTCCCCTGGGCCCCGCCGCCCGCCCGCCCGCCCGGCCTGAGAGGGCATGCGGGGGTAGCCCGCGCCGGCAGCAAGCCAGCCAGCGGCGCCTCCCCTGCCCGCCGCCCCCCGCCCCAGCCCCGGTGGCAGCTGCGGAGCTGGCTTCAGGCGGCCCCAAGATGTTCAGCTGGCTGGGCTCCGACGACCGCCGGAGGAAGGACCCCGAGGTGTTTCAGACGGTCAGCGAGGGGCTGAAGAAGCTCTACAAAACCAAGCTTCTCCCCCTGGAAGAGCACTACAAGTTCCACGAGTTCCACTCGCCGGCCCTGGAGGATGCCGACTTCGACAACAAGCCTATGGTGCTCCTCGTGGGGCAGTACTCCACTGGGAAGACCACCTTCATCAGGTAAAACCCAGCCGCCTGCCTCCTTCCTTCCCGGGCGTGCCCGCACCCTCGGTGCCCGTGGGCCGTGGTGGGGCAGAAGGGGGGGTCTCTGCTACCTGTGCTATGCCTGGATCCCTCTTCTGTTTCCCCCCTCCGTGCCCCCAGTGTCCACCAACAGCTTTCAATTGAAAAGCCACCTCCACTCAAACTCTGAGAGCTTTCCTTTGCAAAGACGGGTGTGTGTGTGTGTGTGTGAAATGTCCCACGAAACACCAACGTGGCAAAAAGTAGCCCGGGGCAGGGCATTAGTGTGGAGATGTGAGTCACTCGGGGCCCTCTTGCCAGTTCAAAGTGCAAAGGCGAGGGGAAGGACCCTCGCACAGGGTATCCCCGTAACTGCTTGGGTCAGGATAGCCCCTCTAACAACCCTTCTTTTCAATTTGAGCTAGCTTTTGGGTGGTGGGGCAACCTGTGGCCTAGGGCACCTTAAAGTGGGTGCTTAGGTTTGTAATGGTCTATGTCTCACGCTTGTGCCTGCCTTTCCTTGCACTGTGCCCAGAGGCAATGCTCAGAGCCTAGTCTGAAAAGCATGTGTGCTTGGGGGTGTGTGTGTGCACAAGAGAAGACAACGATCTTCAGGGCTCCAAAAAGTAAGCCCTATTTTAACTGTGTCCTGCTCAGCTGAGATGCTGGGAGTAGCAAGTTCGTTCCTAACTGTAAAGAAAGGGCAGCTGCCAGCAGCAGGTTTGATGTGAAACTGTCAAACAGAGGGTTAAACTTCCAGCTGGACTTGGTTGCAGGGATCTCTGTTCAGCTACACTGCTAGTTCAACTTGCAGCAGCTTTTCTCTTGGGATCATAGCTGAAGCTATGCTGTCTGCGTTTCCTATGTGATTCATAAGCTTAGCGTTAAATTCCAGTCTTTTTCTGGTGTGGCTGTGTTGAAATCTGTGGAATTACCCCAGTGTAAATCTGGATGCAAGCCACAAGCAGCCAGCCAGCCCTTTGTTCTACCAGTATTTCTTGGTGGAGGAGGGAGCTGCGGAGAGTAGAGAGATGAATCAAATTGACTGTACCTCTTAAGGACCGACCTTGAGAAGTGCAGGGTAGCTTATTTTTTTTGTGTGCTGTAATATTCAAGCTACTTAATGCCCCAGCCAGGAGCCAAGAACAGAATGCATTTCTGCTACCTTGTCATGCACCTGGCAAACAAAGTTTAAGAGGAAAAAGGCTCTTCTCCCATTGGGCAGATGGTGAAGGGGCATGAATGACCCTAAGAAGCATTTGGCACATGGTTGGAAAGGGAGTTACTCTTCTGAAAATTAGAGAGGCTAGCTTGGATAGCATAGCTGTCTGGTTCCACCCCAGATCTTTGTTCTGTGACTTGGTACCAAACCTATTTGAAAGGATTTTTCTGTCTTCTGGGTTACTGACACTCAGAGCAGAACTGCCCCTGAACACAAGGAGGTTGCTGAATATCCATTCCTGAGGTTGCTATCTCTGAGTATCTCTTCCTAATGCATCTCTCTGGATTGCCAGCATCAGTGTTTCCCTGCAGTCTCATCTGCATGCTGTTGCTAGCCAGAGACTTCCTGCCTTTGCCCCTCTGTTCAGTAAAATCATTCTTCCGTAAGCCTGGGATCCTTTTGCAAGAAGTTCAGATGCATAAAGTGTGTTCAAGGTAAAAGGAGAAGATCGAGCCCTCTCTTGTGGGATCGCAGCAGCCCTGCTGCTTTGCTGTCAGCAAGCTAATCTGAGCCTCTCTTTGACCACTGCATTTCATTCATGCTTGTGTCCTCCTCTCCCAGCCTTCTCTGTGCACAGGGCTAGGATGAGCCTGCTCAGAGACTATGATCAAGCAGTGACCAGGAGCTTCTGCTTTACAGCACTGCAAAATGGACCTGAGAGGGCCTTCCAGGAAGGCAGGGTATTCTCTGTGTAAAATAGTGCATGAGAAGGTGAAAGTTGAGAACTCTTGGAGAACCCCAGGGCCTCTAATAGTAGGAGAGTGAGGGTCTGTTACTCCAGTATGTTTCCAACCAAACAAAGAAAGGAGGTGCCAGAAAACCGAGTGGTGCTTGTGATAGGCTTCCAGTGTGAGCTTGTAGGCACTGGTCATTAGAAAGCTGGGATAAGCACCAGATTAGCATCCAGAGTTATTGTGGGAAGTCGAGTGGGAGCTAAAACTGAGAGCAGGGAGGAGTTAAAGGGGACTGGGGGAGGAGGTGGGAGGGAAGACAACTATTATGTCTTGGCAGTAGAGTGAAGCAAGAAACTGCCTGTGGACATCTCTTCCATAATCTCGTCAGGGTGGGGGATAATTAGTGTTATCCTTATGTATCCATTGCATTCTGCGTGTACTGCCATGCAATTTAGGGAGATGACTTAGCACCACTAAACACTCATATGGAATGAACTTAGTCCCAGTTCGGCTAGATCCCAGTACACCATTTAAAAACAGACAAAATACCTTAGTCACCTACCTGAGGTGGGTCTGTTTTCTCAGCAACTTTCCTTGTTCTTGGGGAATCTGAGGTGAAACAAGGAAGAAATGCAAGGCTCTGAAGCACTTAAGCTGCAGCATTTTGCAGTGAGGCTGCTCTCTTGTCAGGAGCTGATGGCAGAAAGAAGGCAGTCAAGGTCAGCAGTGAGAAACATTCCTAGAGGCTGTGGTGGGAGGTGAGCTGTGTGGGTCAAAGCCAGTGAAGCAAGACCAGAGCTCTGGCTTTTTTTTCAGTGGAAACAGGTTGTTTTCTCCCCTTCTTTCAGGGACCCAGAGAACTGAGCCTTATCTTGCTATGTGAAAGATGTAGTGTCACTTACAGCAGCTTTTCCATTCCTGGTTCCTGCTGTGTTCTCTTTTCTTGTGCACTCCCATTTCTCTCCTCAGCGTACATTTGGCTGAGGCTTTTCTGCAGGGCTAGGGTCTGAAAGGCTGTGATGGTGGGGGCAAGGCAACACCTCTACCTGGGAATATCTGACAGCCACAGCAGGATGTCACTGGAGCCTGCCTTTATAATGTTATTGCTTTTTATGTTTCCTGTAAGAGGATGGGAGTGCAGGATAGAACATTACTTTCCTAATTAACTTAGATTCAGTGGTCTTTTCTAAAAATAATCCTGGCTTCTGTCCAGCCATCCTGCTAATAAAATAAACAAGCCTGCCAGAGCCCTACTAACTGTCAACATGGCTTGCTCTTCTGGTGTCGCCACCCTTTCCTCCTACAGCTAATCATTTACACGTCCTGCCCTCTCCAGGCTGTTTGTTACAGGCTGCATGCAGAGCTCTGGTGTGACCTGCCTGTGTGGCCCTGAACCTTTCATCTCTGCCTGCACCAAGCAGTTGTCGCCATTTCCTCCTGCTCTGCCCTTCTTCCCGTTCCCGCTTTGCATCACCTCTGCTGCCACACACAGCAGCATCCTGCGTGGCTCCTGCATGACTCATCACAGGCAAACCGCCCCTTCCCCCACATCCTGCAGCATTCCTGCCCGGAGAGCCTGGGATCTCCTTGCCTGGCTCCTGTGCTGTGCCAAACCTGCCTGGGAAAGGGTACGCAAAGCCAGGTGCGTTAAGGCAGCTTCCCTCCCCTTGTCCCTCACCTCCCTCCTTCACCAGGAGCAGGGACAGGCCTGAAACAGGGCAAACAGCATGATGTTCCCAGACACTTCTCCAAAAAGCAGATTGTCATAATAAAAAAAAATAAAATAAAAAAAAAAACACCACAAACCACCAACATTCACCTCTTGCCTGGCATGCTCTGCAGGCTTCTCCAGGCCCTTGAAGGTGTTCAGCAGCTCAGAGTAAGGCATGCTGCACTGGCAGGAGAAATTGTTCACTGTTGGTCAGTGTTTTTCACAGCTGTTGTTTGCTTTTCTCTCGCAGAAATCACCACAAGTGTGACAACTGCATGTGTTCTCTATCTTCTTTCTGATAGCAGAAGCAGCCTGTGGCACTGCTTAGCAGAAGTGCCTTCTGCTGTCAGACAGTGTCAGCAAATCCCCTTCTATTTCTCCTGTGTACAGTGAGATTCTTGTGCTGCAGCCACCCTGCTGTACAATGTACCTGGATCTCCCAGAGAAGCCTTACTTAAAATAGGTGCTATGATACTAGGCAGTGCAAATCTTCATCTCTCTGCTTTCATACCGCTTGTTGCACATTAAGTCAATAAACATTGGCTTGTAACTAGTTCTGTATGGAGTGCTTTTGTTGGGATTTTTTTGTTTTGGTTTTTTTTAAATCTTATACAATAAATAAACACAGAAATGCTTTGAAACATTAGCTGAGTGGAGCTGTGATAAAATTCTTTCAAGCAGCCTGGCTGGAGGAGGAGTGTTGCTATTATACGCAGGACTTTAGCTTAGACTTTCTCAGAAGCTTTGTCTATAAATGACAAACCAAACCCCCAGGCTTTTTTTCTCCTGTTGCTCAAAAGCTATCACACTACATGTGCATCTTAAACCCGTAAAAAACAAGCAGGTTATTGTTACAGCAAGGCTGCGACCTGGCATTGGGAGTAAGGTGTTTCTCAAAAGCACTTCACTTGTTGCATTTAACAATTGTTATCACTACCTGTTTCTTTTTTCTCTCTAGTATTTGCAAGGGTATAACTCAAAGATTCATTTATATGGATTCAGCGAATGCCCATCTGTATATCACTCTTAAATATACTATATCAGATAAAAAGCAAAGTGCAGAGTGGGAGAAAGCCAATAGCAGCGACTAGCATCGCAGCAATGTCCATTGGGGGCTAAGATTTTTGAATTGCCATCCAGCAGGCCTGAGCTTAGTTTCCAGACTCTGGACAAGTGGCTTCTAGAACATTCATAGGATAGTCTACAGAGCCCTTGGTGGGAGAAAAGTAACTCTTCCTTGTTTTCAGCTGCTTCAAGCTAGGGAGAAGTTACTGCAGCTGCCAGGAAAGTGTCATGCACCAGCATTAGCTGCAGTCTGCTTTTGTTAAGTAATGACCCACTTTTATAGGAGAGTTCAGGGAACCCCTGCATAGGCTTTAGGTAGGTAGGATGTATCCACCCTAGTATAGGAGGTCAGAGGGTAGTGCCCTTCCTGAATTACTTCAGTTTTTTAGAAATTGCTAAACAGCTGCTGTTTCATCTCAGAGTTGCTCCCATGGAGAGAAGTTGCTTCTGGTGGCATTCTGGTGAGCTCAGGGCTTGGAAATCACTTTGGATGAAAGATAGAAGAAAATGCATGATAAAATACCAATAAAGGTGTTCAGCTCTTAAGGGAATTATGGATATAATTGCTGGAGTTATTCTTGCTGCAGCCATTCGCTTCATTAATGTGTACCAAGCCAGAGAAGTAGCAGTGATTTGCAGCATGTCCTGGGTGTACATTTGCTTATCTTACCTCTAGATCCAGTTGATTTGGCCTTGCCCATTGGGAACTGAAGATGCATTTGCTGACATGGTGTCAAGAAATAGCCCTGCTGAACAAACACATTTTTTTGCTGTTCCTTAAACACTGGATGGTGATTACCTCTGTTAAAATGATGGTAAAAGCAGGAACCCCCAAAAAGTTATCACAAGCCTTCATGCAAATGGTCCTGTAGTCCCTCACATAGGAACTTACCCTCTTTGGTAAGACTCACCTGAGTGAACCAATGCTGCTTGTTAAACACACTGGTCTCAACCATGAAAAATCCTCAGCCCTTCTCCCATTTCCTTTTTCCCCATCCCCTGAAGCTACTCCTAACATCACAGCAATTCTATATTTATCTTTCTGCTTTTACTTTCTACCTACTAAAGGTTAGGTTAAAGCAACAGAAGAGGAAGTGCCAGCTATCTGCTGGCAACAAGCAACAGGGTGTTATACTAACTTCTGTAACCTGGCAGTCATTATGTTCCTCAAGGAACAATCCAGAGCTTATCACCAGGTCAGGTGGTCTGACACCAACCCATACTAAGGGTTAGACCAGTTCTAGCTCCCTTTTTCAAGCCACGTGGACACAGTGGTCTTAGTTTTCAGCACAGGACCAGCAAGTGGGATGTTATCTGCACCCACAAACACAAACCTGACCTCAGTGATGGCATTTGGCTTCTTTATGAACCAAAGGGAGCTGTCCCATGCACACCATTGACCCACCCTGAATTTGGCAGGGTAAGTCAGGATGTGCTGCCAGGGTCCTATTCAAAGTTCTACAGCCACATGGGTGACTATCTTTCCCTGAAATTTGCCAAACTGTAGCTTCAGAGCGGCTGCCAGAGGCTTAGGAAATAAGCGATGCTGTGCTTACTGTGCTATTTAGCTTGATAACAAATATTGGGATATACTCTGCCACCCACATGCTTAATGCTCAATATATTTGAGCAGTTTGTCATGCAGACCTGTAGCTGCATTGCAGAAGCACACAAGAAAGGACACTTGGGACTTCAACAGTCAAGTACAGGAAAAGCTGGCATTTGAGCAACTGATTCGGACTGGGGGCTAAGCACATTAGTTGGATGAGTCTGCTGAAATGAGCAGTGGTGAAGTAATTGATATTGGCACCAAAGGCCGGCAAGGTTTCGGGATTAACTCTGTGATTGCAGTGAACTGCTGTTTTTACTTTACTATACTAAGTCTGTTCCAAATGTCTTCAGGATTAAAATACACAAAATGATCAGACATGATGAGAATCTCTTCCCAGCAGCTATAATCATCTCAATTTCTTAATCCACCTCAAATAAGAAAGCTTTAAATGTGGCGATCCTGAGTAGAAAAGCTACCATGACATTTATCAAACGATTCAGTGACAACACTAAAAATTGTCTCAGAAGGATCCATACTCTTGAGCTTCATAATTATGCTGCAATCTTCGGTACAACTCATTTAGGACCTAGGTAGCTCATCTCTCATGCCCACACCCTGTTTTTTTTGTCTACAGGTACCTGCTGGAGCAGGATTTCCCAGGGATGAGGATTGGACCAGAGCCTACAACTGACTCCTTTATAGCAGTTATGCAAGGAGATGTGGAAGGAATCGTTCCTGGAAATGCATTGGTGGTGGATCCCAAAAAACCGTTCAGGAAACTCAACGCCTTTGGCAATGCCTTTTTGAACAGGTCAGTACTCAAGAACTTGGTTGCTCTGGAGAATAAAGCTAGAACCTAATGAGCAGCATAGCTAGCAATTTAAAGGGATAAAGCATTACACTGTTCTTCCTTTTTTTCCCCCTATCCACATGGCTGATGCAAAGCTGTTCCAGTCCTACCAGGTGCATATCAGTCACTCACTGAAGGGCAGATTAACAAATTTAAGTGGGACAAACCTTCATTGTACTTGACCAAACAAAACAAAAAACACAGCATAGCCTGTCAAGCTCATCCTGTAAAAGTCTAGAGGTAAATCTCTATTACACTTTGCTCTCCTTTGCTTTTATATTCCCAGCTTCTTCTGTTCCACCATCAGTTCAGTTCCCTGAAACTGAACAGTCCAACCAGACATAGCTACTGAAGTCAGCAGAGAAGCAGAACTGGCACAATCTGCATGTCTTACCTTTCCTGCATTTTTAAACATTGCCTGAATGTCCTCCTTGTAACAAAACCAGGCTCTCTCCCTTCTGATGTTGTATACATATAACCTCAGGTGCAAACTGATGACACCTCTAATGTCTTCCTGTTAAAAAAAAGTAGCAGGGGGTTTGGACAGTGGCTCTGTGACCTGAGGAATGTAACCTTTCCATCCCCTAGACTTAGCCCAAGCATACTGAGTTGGATCTAGGCCTTGCAGGAAGCCAGCAGCACACACCCATATCCTAGATGAGCACAAACTGTGCTACAGTAGGCAGATGGGAACAAACCTTCTGACTACGCCCCTTATTGGCGCCTTCCCTGCTAACACAGTGTGGGAGACATTGCAAACATGGCAGCTGCTCAGCCAAACAACCAGGAAACCTGGGCTTTGGCTCCCTTTCTAACTTCTGAGCGTAGAGAGTGTCTAGCCAGAGAGTGCAGCATCTCCTAGCAGCACTGACCATAGGAGTGCTGGTGTAGGCTGTAGTGAGACAGGGAAGGGGCCTGCAGAGAAGCATGGGGAGAAGCTTGATGAGAGAAGAGGAGCCTAGCTAGAGTCACTACTATGCAGAGAACCTCACAGAGTCTCTGGAAGCAGTATCTGATCAGTACACAGGCTCATCATTCAAATACATCAACATGGTCCTGCAGCAGAGACACTCTGAGATGTTTTCAGTATTTTGTAGGGCCCAGAACATCTGCACCTGGCCAACAGTGAGGTCAGATGACTGCCCACTCCCTTCACAAGGGGAGGAAGGTGGTTTGCCCTAAGAAAATAACTGGCCTCCTGCCTGGAGTGCAGAGATAACGGATGAAGAGAATATCATTCAGAGCAGCTCTTCTGATAGCCAAGAACAACCACGGCTGGCAGACATTTCACTGCAGAGGAGAAGCAACATCAGGAGTAAGGAAGCCACGCATGGAGAGCAAAAAAGCAAGTACTCCTGAACTGATTGCTGTGTCCTGAATGCAGTTTTCTCCTAATACAGCAAGGGATCTCTGTGTCTGTTAGCCTAGTTCACTGTATCATGCGGTGCTTTTGTTACTCTCCTCCTACTCTTCCTTCTCCTGTGAGGAAGGCATCAAGTATGTGCCTGTGAAGACAGGAAGGCAGAGGGGCACAGTAGTGATTCAGCAGCAAAAGTGCAGTCCTGCTAGCAGTGCAAGGAGTAGCACAACAGCTGATTAACCCCTTTTCTGCTGACAGATAAAAAAGGGGGTAATGATTTCTTAACTGGGAGAAGAAGACATGCTAAGGGGGACTAGCTCAGCAGTGTGACCATCACAGTGCTGAAAATGCAGATGGTAATACCCAGCTAATTAGGAAATTAAGCACATGCAAGAATTGACTCAGAGAGCCAGAAATTTAGCAGATGTAAGTCAGGGTGCACCCCCTAGACTGGATCAAGCCACCCACACTTACTCCTGTTGTGAGCCTGGCTTCTTGGCAAGAGACAATGCGGAGCTGTCTCTGCCTTGCACATAATCTTGCTGCTGCTGTGTGTATGCTAAGGCACTGACCTCAGCTAGGAGGCAGTGAGCAGGAAATTTGGAGAAGGGAGGTACTCTCCATGAGCCATCCCTCTAAGCTAAGAGAGTGACCATGGGCAAATCTGCTTTACCTATGGGTGGTTAAAGGTAACGATTGGTGGGGGCACCAGTGGAAAGGAACAGAGCAGCACAAGGCAGTAGCATTCACACAGACCATGCTGGTCTCAGCTGAGAGGTGGCAGCCCATAGCACTGTGTCCTGTGGGGTACAGAGCCTCCTGTTCCAGGGGAGGTAAGTGGAGCAGCAGCAGGAGTGAGCATCCAGCCTCAGCTGGTACTCCCTTCCCAGCAGAGACTGGGATCTGCTGCCTTCCAGGAAGCAAGGGAAGAGTGGTACAGTCAGGACTTGGCTGGGAGACAGGAGCTAATTGTACTGCCCAGAGCCTGTCTCCTCCCTCCCTTTATTCCCAGGAGATGGGAGTGCCTGCCCATACCTTCCTGGCTGAGGGCAGAGATAGGGCTGACAAGCTGCCCAGGGCTGAAAAGAGGGTAGCAGCTCTGCAGTACCCTGTCTCTTGTCTGCCTCTCCTTGCCCCAGGTGGTTCCTGGTTATTGAGAGAAGGGCTTGTTTTCTTCATTCTAACTCTGCTGGCAGTACCCCAGCTCTGGAGGGATCCCAGCAGAGAGATTACAGGTTGCACCTTGTTATCAGGAGGACTTGTTTGGCACCAAGGGCCTGGAGCAAAATCAGGAATCTCAGCCATTACTTTCATATCACATATGGCTTGGTTGCAAGATTCGTCCCATCCCTAAAGTCTGCCTTGGGAAGTTAAGGTGGAGTCAGTCCTGCTTTTGTGTTGTCAACAGCGGGAGACATCATGGATAACAGATTCTTCCTTCACCCCCATGCTCTGCCTGCAGAGGTAGTGAAAGTTTAGTTTGGCACCACATTCTTCCCTTGATATGGCCCAGACAGAATTAGGTTGTGCTCCCTGAGATCCTGCAGTTCTGCTGGGCCAGCAGGAAGGCAGCAGCCTTAACAACCCTGCCGACAGAGCCAGAATGCACTCACTCATGCTGGCCTCTGACCGTGTATGCGAAATCTCCTGTGGAGTACCTTCCCTAGAGAAACTCGTGGAAAATCCTCTTGCCTGAGCCATTTAATATTAGACCACAAGGAATGCTGAGGGCTCTAACAATGGAGAGCAAACACGGGCTGGCAGGACAGGGGGAGTAACATGACCTCCCAAGCCTTTTGTTCTCTGCTGCTGTGCCTGGCACTCAACGGGAGAATCAACCCAGCCCCCTGCTTCTACATGAGGTGTTACACATTCAGAAATGCTCCCTGTTGCCACCTGCCAAGTTGTGTATATGGGAGAGAGAAGCTGTAATATGTGGTCTGAAGTATCTGACAGCTTAGGAGAGAAGACACTCCTCTAACCCATGAGGATTCACTCTTGTCAGAATCTTCTTGGAGTCATACAAGTAGAAAAATTGGGGTGAGGTTGTAGCATAGCCTGGAGGAGCTCATAGCTGCAAGGACTTCAGCAGAACCAGCCACTCAGAGCTCTGCAGGGCTCTCTCTGCCTTGACTGCATTTAGAGGCCCTTGTGCCAACCCCCATCCTTTGTGTCATTCTGCTTCCTCCCACAATAACATGTTTTTTTATGCCTGGATGTCACATTACCCTATTAATATGCATACATACATATATACACACACACATTTACAGCTGCCTGGAATACCATCACAAGAAGGCTATCCATGCAGTGCTGCCGGGAGCCACAAAGTGGATAGGCTTTTACTGTCCTTTGCTGTTAGCAGCAACTGAAATAGAAGAGCTGTAACCCACTAACAAGAAGCACAAGTTACTCTTCTTAGGCAGTGATTTGCATAGATACAAGATGGGGAACAACTAGCTGAAGAGCAATTACACAGAGGCGGAGCTGCAGAGGGGAGAACAGTGAATTACAAACTGAATGTAAGTCAACAGTGTCATATTGCTGTTAAAAAAGCAAACATCTTGCTGAGATATATAAACAGGACTGTCATATGTAAGAGATAAGGAGCAATCCATCCACTCTGTTCACCACTGGCAAGTTCACAGCTGGAGTACTATGTCAGCTTGGGGCATCATGCCTGAAGAAATATGTGGAACAGTTTGAGAGGACCCAAAGGAAAGCTGCAAGGGTCTTCAGGGATTTAGAAATGAGCTGGAAAGGCAGCTAGAGAGAAATGAAAGAGAGAGGGGAGAAAAAAACAAATGTTTTCTTTAGAGGAAAGACTGAGGGGAGACAGGATGACAATAGTACACATTGTGACAAGAGGGGAAAAATAAATCATTTTCCACGTCTGCTGTGTCTGAGACTGAAAGGCATTGTAGCATGGGAGATTTAGATTAGACATTAAGAAAAAGAGGTTTTGCTGTAAGGATAAGTTATGGAGTAGACTCCTAGCAAATGTTGGTGAGTCTGCATTGTTACAGATTTGAAGAACACTTTAGACAAACATCTGATTGATCCTGCCTTGAGGCAAGAGGATAGACTAAGCAACCTCTTGAGATCTCATGCTGCCTATGCTTTAGGCTTTCCATGGTGCAAAACCAGCACACTTTGTCTGTTTAAGACCAGATTTGAAGAGAACAAAAATCCTACAACATTACTGATTTTTAATTTTTTTTAAACAAGTTATTTCAGTTCACTTGAGTTCAGGACTCTGCAGGGGAACACTTAAGTGAAGAAAAACAAATACCACTTCTTCCTAAAATCTAAACAGCAAACGAAAACATTTGGATTTCCACATTTTCATTAATAATTCAGAATTTGGGGGCCTCATAAAAACCCGGTCATAGGTCATGACCAAGACCCATGTTCCAGAAGCAGCAAAATAGTCAGAGAAAGTGCTCGGTTCTGGCTTCTTTGTCATTTCTTTAAATCAACGGTAGCTCCAGGCTCCAACTGAAGACTTGTAAGTGAGATCAGAGCCTGGCTTGTCCCATGCTGCCTGTGGTGTTCAGCGTATCATAAATACCTTTAGCTTTTATTTTAAACACATTTATTTTTCACACAGGTTTGTTTGTGCCCAGCTACCTAATCCCGTGTTAGAGAGCATCAGCGTCATTGATACGCCAGGAATCCTTTCTGGAGAAAAACAGAGAATTAGCAGAGGTAAGTCCCAAGTTCCATTCTCTTCCAAACGACAGTAGTGAAAACCAAAGGGACCGTATATGAGTTTCGCCTCAAGCTGTATGAGCTGTAGACAGAAACACTAGTAGGAGCCTCTCAGAGATAGAGTGTAACTTTGCCAATGTCCCTTTGGACTTGATTTGCAATCTGCTCTAGAGAATTTAAATGCTTTCAGGGAAGGTTACTGACAAGGTCAGCAGTACCTGTGTCACAGTTCAGTATTTCCCAGTGGAACAGATGTCCATCAGAAAGAGTCGATTAATACTTACGGGCTTTGCAGAAACACTTGCTTTCAGTGACTTACTGATGAGTAATAGGCAAGGCTCCCATGGCAGTCAACCTGGTTTCTTTCCAGTTGACTAGCAGTTTGCATGCACTGTCCAGGCTCCCTACATCTAGTGCAGGACTGGATTGGGCTTAAGAGCCATTGGCACCCAGGTTCCTCATTGCAGTAGGGAATCTGGAAATTCTGGGGACACTAAATGGATCTGACAAATAGCACAGTTTCTTAGTGAACTTCTGAGTGTCTCAGGCTGACCCTCTGAAGTGGGCAACACCTTGACACTTTAAACGTAACATCTGTGGTCACTTTCTTGCTCTGTAGGGTAATGGTAGCATAGCTCATGTTTCTTGCAGGTTGCTTAGACAAAACTGGTAGCTATGCATCATTTTCATTGCAAGAAAGCAAAGAGTAGTAATTGCAGCATTCAGGTTTGAGAAGATCAGTTCTCATTCACACCACCTATAACAATGCACAATTAAGTTTCAGCAGCACAGGCTCTACCCAAAGTGCTGAGGCCTTTCCCATATCTTGGTGTTCTGTCCTATAAGATTTCTGATAACTCATGCCTTTCCCACCTTAATAACACTCCTTGCATTGAAATTGTTCTTGGAAGCTTGCTTTTCTCTCTTAATTGAGCAGCCACTTTGCACAGTGCTAGGTCTTGCTTGTTTTACTGGTATCTTGTACCACGGGAACCTTAGCTAAAGAAGCGTCAATAAAGCTGTGAAGGACAGCTAGAGTTAGTTGAAAATTCACATTAAGCTTTTTCAGCATGAGTCTCTGCACTGCTAGGAGATCATAAATTACTTCCAGGTAGTCTACAAAAGGTAACAAGATGCACAAGCCTTCATCAGAAGGTTGAAAAACGTGCTGTGCAAATATGCCTCCCTTTAGCAGAAAGTATTTAAAAGTGGAGATAAACAAAAATTTATATTACATGGTGTAAACATTTTTTCAGTCAAAAAATGCCACTGAAAGTAACCAGTTCTCTTGTGGAACTATCACTGCGAAGAAAGCTTGCTTAGGAGGAAATATTTTTGTTCTATTAAAAAAAAAAAAAAATTGTATGTGAGTCAAAATGGTCCTATTTCAAGTCCCCGAAAAGTTTCCATAGCCCCTTTCCTAAATCTCCTCACCAATTCAAATCCTGACATACATTGCAAGATTTTCCTATTTTCCAGCTATTTCCAGTACTAAAAATATCCTCCTGCAAAATGTACTGCCACTGTTAGGAAAGTCACTGGTGCACTTTGACCCGAGCCAGTAACGCCTTTCCAAACATCTGGGAACAGCTGAGGGAACATTGCTTATAAGCAGGGAAGGCTAAAGGAGAGTCCCAGTTCTCTAAGCTTTTGCACGCTATACCTGTTTGTAGGACTGGAGACCTGTCTCAGCATGTGGGGCAAGTTCTTCCCGGACAACTTTTCTGCCCTTAGTGCAATTAAGTGTTTGTGCATTGGCCCTGTGACTACAGCATGTGGTCACTCCACCCTTTTGCCAAGAGGTGAGAGCTCTGGATGGAGCACAGCCATCTCCTGCTCATCCTGCCGTCCCAGGAATTTGCTCTGCTACACCTCCAGCCAGACAAGGGGGCTGTCACAACCTGGCTGGCAACTGACCTAATCACAACAGTTAAAAGTACAGGGTAGGTGGGATCTCACTACATTGCTGTTCATATCCAGGACAGCCTGAAACTGGTCACGTGGGCCATGTCAGATGGCCTATCAATAGCTACAGGACAAGATCCTCATCTGTTTTAGATTAACATAGTTTTGTTGAAGCTGACAGAACTCCAGCAATTTCTGTCTGCAGGGGATCCAGCCCAGGGAGTGGAAGGAGTCAAAAGAGAGCTGAGGTGCTTGTGTTTAGGAAGGGCTGCTGCCAGGCATTGGTTTGAGCTTATCTCAAGGAAGCTGGTGTTTGAAAGGGAGGGCTCACCTCCCAGCTCCCATGGAAGAGGAATAGGAAAAAGTGGTGAGGCTGGTGCCTTTGCCACCAAGCTTACGAGCCAGCTATCCTCATTAGCAAGTTGGTTTTGGAGGCAGATAAAGCAATAATGTGGTTTCTAGGCAGAAAACAAGACAGTGCTAAAAACTGCTGACACAACAAAATGCTTCTGACCTTCTATACCTTCCCAGCCTGCGCAGATTTCACTTTGGAATGAAGCAAGACCTGAGGGAGGCGTACAGAGGTTTTCCAAGAGACACTGCGAAGTTTCTTAACTGCTGGGAACAGGGGAGCTCTTCTTAACCGCATTGTTTGCTAGTAGTGGGTTTTAAGACCCTCAGACTGGGTACCTGTGATGCAAGGTCAGGGAAGGGAGTAGATAGTAAAGCAGCTTTCTGTCATAAATTTGAGGGGAAAAGTAACGATGCATAAGATGTGGCAGGCTTTCCCAGCCTGCCCATCCCATGAGAACCAGCAGCATTTCTAAAAATAGGAAATTCCTCTCATTGGGAACATCACAAGTCTGTCTCCTTTCCCATTAGACGTCAAGAGCATTAGTTAATCTATACAGTGCCAGCTTAGCAGAACACCATGGTATCAAAGCTTAGCAATTCATGAGGGCCACCTTCTATCCCTGAATTTCAAGGCAATAGCTGTTACTGTTACTGCATCCATGTTTCAAGGAGCAGGATTGAGGAAACTGGGTTTAAAGGAACGATTCAAGGGCCAAGACCAGGTTCTGAAGCTTTTCATTTGTCTGAACTCAACTCTGAATTAAATTCACTGCCTTATTGCTGTTGGAAAGACTAACATGACAGATAACCCAGTCCCTTCCCTGATGGACAGACAACGTGCAGAAGCACCAGCGCCAGCATTAGTGCCAGCAACAGGGCTTTGCAAATGGGTAGCAAGCTTTCCTCCAAGGAATGCTGTATAATCCTGAGAAAGAGAGTTCTGCGCTGGCTCTCTTCCAGGATGCCACTACATGATCATAAGAGCCACCTTCCCCCCACAGAGCAGCCCATGAAGTTTACCAGTGGCAGATCTGCAGGTTTAGGCCTGTGAAGCAGTTGAGGGTGATGCAGTCTGTCATAGCTAGAAGTCCACATCCCCTCAGCATGCAGTGAGATCATCAGCACTGACACAGCTGCTGCTGCTCTTAGGCTCTGCTAAAAAGTGTAGCCAAGGAGCTGTCTGCAGTGATTCGTCCTGCTGAGCTCCTGTGACTCATGCACTTCTTCATGGTGGGCACCCATGGTGTCACAGCTAGACCCTTAGGATATATGGGTTTCATTTACAGGCCTGGTGGGAAGTGTTCCCAGGATGTCATGGCCCAAAGCATCCTGCCCTTCACTGCTTCTGTATTATCCTTGCCTGGAGAACAACCATTTCTCTTCTGGTCTTTTTCACATACTGGGACATGGATCTACGTCCACGTGTAAAGAACTAGTCATAGAATTACCTTGTCCCTCCTTTCTTTTGTCGTTTCCAGCTGAGCATGAGGCAACAGCAGGCTGCAGAGACACCCATAGGGGAGGTATTTGCACCAAAGCAGCAGAGTCTTGGCTGCTTTGACAATTTGATAATAATACGGATGCTGTCCATTTCCAAAACACTGTTGTGGTGTCACATAATGAACCCAAGTCATCCTGCTGGGAGGGAAGATGAGAAAAGGATGACTGTATTGAAATAAATGAGGACAAAGGGGAGGACCACAGGTCATGCAGTACAGTAGAGCCAGGGCAGGAGTTAGGACTTCCTCATAATTCATCATCTTGTGCAGTCTGCCATGCTAATTGAGCCACCTGGTAACAGCAACTCATGCACTTCAGTAGCAGTGCCATCCCTGGGGGCTGAGCCTTACATGCTCTGCTAACCATCAGTCTCGACCTACATATGCCCTGAGCAAAGCTGATCCAAGTCTGCTAGGTTCAGTGATGCCCTGGCCAAGATGTATTTGATCCTGTTTCAGGGTAGTACTTTCTGAATATATCCTGAACAATTACTTTGTCTTCCCCCTGTATCTGTCACCTCCCCCTTTCCCACATTAGCAGTGAGCACAAGGTCCGAGCCAGGAGGTAAGGACTGGCAGCACCATTCCCCATCAGCTTTCTTTCCAGTATGCATTATTCCAGCCTTTTTCCAGCCTTCCACCCAGTTCCATTCTGCTGGCTGCAGTGCAGCCCAGGCTTCCCCTAGCCAAGGAAAAAACACTAGCCTTGCTGTGTCTCCTGGGAATGAAGAATTCCCAAATGACCAGCAGCTTCAGCACCGGGGATATTTAGTCACTCACCAGCCTGACAGAAGAAAAATGCTGATGGCAAGTGTCTTACGCAGTGCAGAGCTCTCAGACTGACTGTGTCTCAAATAGCCATGCTTGGAAAGGAAAGGCAAACACCGAGGGAATTGATGTTCTCCCACTTAATGCAACGTTGTTTAGGGTACAATGGCAACAAGAAAATATTTATTCCAAAGAGTTTTGTCACGTGTGCTAGCAACAGCATGATACACAACTGAAAGCATCCACCCTGAAAGCCTCTAAAAGGGAGGCATTTCAAATATTTGCAGTAATACTCCCCACTGGTGATATTTGCTTATATTTTGTGTTTCACTCTGCCTGGGAGGGTGACAGTGCACTGGTTAGTTTTCCCAGTTCACCTCCATTACTGCAGCGCAGTACCCGCTCTGCCAACTTGACTGATTTTATCACAGTCTCACAAATGCATACTGTTCCACTGAAAGGCTCAGCTCCTACAGTCACACAGTCCAGCACTTCCTCTAAGAGCAACGCAAAAACGAGCGGAAAAATCTGCACAGTTCTTGTCCTTTTATTCATAGAAATATGTGAAGCCATGAGCCTAACTCTTCTGATGTGAAAGCAGGATGCAAACAAAAACTCAAGATTGTATCTGGGTTTTGCAAAGACCAAACCATGACTTTGTTCAGGGAGGGGGGCTGTCTTCATGATTTGAATTTGAAATACTGCTATATTTTGCACTTCCAGAACTGGAAGAGAAAAAAATAATGCAAAAGAACTGAGATGAAATAGTTGCACAGATAGAAAGGACTTTGCCTTTTTTTTTTTTTTTTTTTTTTTTTTTTTTTTTTTTTTACTCCTGTTAACGTATAGCAAGCACTTAATTTGTGTTACCAAACAGGTCGGATTTTTAGAACAGCTGTTCAACTTGGCCATTTTAGTGTCCACTGTGCACTCCAGAAATATCCTAAGTATCTATTACATCAAGGAAAGACAATTATGCCCATCAGTATCTCATCAATTTGCATTATTTATGCCTGTCATGTATTCTTTCAGCATCCTGAGTAACAACGGAGAAGGACTCTGTTTCCTGGTCACTGGTAGCAGCTAGCAGTTATTGATGGCCATTTCAGGCCAAGTTTTCAAACATGATTTCTCCCCAGATTTAAACTAAGCATACTGGGAGAATTCAGTTTGTGTTTGGACACTATAGTAGAGAAACTTCCTTGAAATTCCAGCTACGCATCAGTGCTGCTGTGTACTGACCTCTCTGGAAAATTTGGCCTATATTCAGATGCCTTCTGAGGTCTCAACATCTGGCTAGGAACTGTTTTCAAGATTGGCCCAAGTACCAGGAAACACTCAGTCCATCTGTCACAAATGACAAAGATAAAAACGTGTAAAGGGTAGAGGGGACAAGTTCTCCTGTATGTACATAGAAGCTAAACAGGCTGTTAATAAGGAAATTTTGCTCTGGGCAATGCTCCTGTCAGTTTTACTCCACCTGATTTGAATATGCCTAGTGAGCTTTCACTCAGTTTCCACGGACATAAAGCAAGAACCCTGTCAGGCTCCTCATCTCTTCCCAACCCTGAAACCCTTGCAGTAAACAACGTGAAAGCAAGAAGCCACACAGCCTGCCACTCCAGGTACTGATTAATGTAAATGTTAGCATTAGAAATCTGACACCCACCTATCTTTCCTAGCTGAGTACATAGGCAGATTTGCTGTGCTTCGAGTCCTTTTGCCTTCACTTTGGAAACCCTTAAGTCTCCAAAACTTATGTAATGTTTCCATTAGTTCTTGGTACCGAGGGGCAGGAAATGCAGAGCACTGGCTGGAGGATGTAGCTCCTAGTGCTGTGAATCAGCAGCTCCAGGACAGATTAGTTCTTTGAGTACAGTCAAAGGCAGAAGGGATCAGCAAGCTGAGGCCTGCTTTAGAAATTACGACACGTAACGTTCACAGAAATCTTTTCATCCTGAAGGACTTCTGTATACTTCCCAACACACCCACAGATGTACATTACAGGAATCTCTTTATATCCCCTTGGAAGGCAGCCACTTCCAGAGAGGAGTGTGGCACCCCTTTACAAAGATGGCATAGGATGAGCTGCAGTGAGGTATATCCAATACCCACCCCTTGCTTGTCATCTTCCCTTCTGTCCTGTCCTTGCTGGCACCACCAGCTCCTCACCTTGAGAGAAACTTTCCCAAATCACTGTTCTTCCAACCCAGTCCCAGCTGTTTGATCTCTCATACTCTTCCCCAGCACCCTCCTCTCTCTGCTGCACCATCCCTCCCTGGGTCTCACAACAGCCGCCACCCTGCTTCCCAGTTACTTTGTGTGTCCTCAAAGGGGTGTGTCACTTCCCCCTCCCTTTCTGCCTGCATTTTCTTCTTCTGACTGTCATGTCGTTTTCCTTTGCTTACAGCCATCTGTCACACTCAGGTAACACCTGCCTCTTCTGGCACACTCTTCCTCTCTGGTGTGGGCTGCCTGCTTTTTTTGCCACGACATAGTCATCTTCTCTGGACTTTGAAGGGCTTGCAGGCAGGACATCACTGTGACCAGTTAGACTAAGCCTCCAAACCCTCTTATTCAATTTAAAAATTCAGATCAAGTCATTAGCTCCCTGGAATAGGCATTCCTTTCATCTTCAAGAGCTGCTCCCTCTCTAGGTAGTCAGCATTCACTATGCCAACTATCCCATCTGATCCTGTCCTCAGACACACACAAAGCCAATCTGTCAGTTGACACACAGGGACACGGCCATAAGACTCTGCCCTACAGAGGGCTGCAATCTAGTAAAATTTCAATCTCTGGATAACACCAGCTTTAGAAGGAAAAGGAAGCTCCCAGTGACTAAAATTCAGCAGGAAAGAGGTGAATTGCTAAAAGCAGCAGCGCTATTTAAAGCAGTAGAGACAGCAAGCTGCAAGGTATCTGGTACAAAGCAGCAGCTTTGCATTTTTCAGCATTTCTTGATCCCCATTCCATCCCACCTGAACTCCACTGCCACAAGGGCTGTGGCCATGGTTCCACAAGACAGGAAGTCCAGTAGTGTGCTTAAAACCAGACAAAAAAAAACCAAACCCATAAAAAAAACCCCCAAACAACCAACCCCCGCCCCGCCAAAACCCAGCATAGCTACATGGTGAAAAATGCTGAACCAGTACATGCACAGTCATCGCTGGTTTAAATTGGCTTAAAAATGTTACAGCCAGGCAGATTTTATGCTGGGTCAGGTATCGTCCATCTTCCCCCAGTCAGCATAAAGACTGTGCCATGCCTGGTCTGACTTGACAGAAGTGTAATTGCATAATCCTGCCAGATCCTAGTGAAATGCATGCTGCCAGGTATTCCAATAGTGCACAGACAAGTATTCATTAAGCCAGTCTGCCTTATGGAGTCTAGGTGGCAGGGTGTCTGCAAGATCTTTTTCTCTGTAGGCTGAATCCACTGACAGTCCTGCTTACTTGTCAGCTTTGTGTTAAATCTGTTGAGTTCTTTTCATGCTGTCGGAAGGAAATCTCCCATGAAAAAACATCTGATAGAAGAAAATTATTATCGTGTTCATCTTGTCCTCTTAGTACTGTATGGTTGGGATTCATTTTCTATTCACGTCCACCTTATCTGGAGGCTGTGAAAGAAGCTGCATCAGTGATACTAGAGAATGTTTAAATAAGCATCATATTTTTCAACAGAAATGCAAGTGCAACCACAAACAGACAGGAACCCCTGAACAAAAAATTCTCCCCTTTACATTTTTGTCTAACATCCCTGTAATAATGGTTTTGCATTTATGCAGCTTTGGCAAGCAGATGACTTCCCAAATGCCCTGTAGCTTCACACTAAAACTATGCTATGTTACGTGGATGGCTTCACCCATCACTGAAATGCTGCCAAATCAGAGATAGTAACCGGCTGCTTTTGTGAGAGGCCTAAGCAACACTACAACACTAAGAGAGGGTGTAAAGAGACATAGCGCATTTGCAGTGGAATGAGCAAGGGGACACTTCGAAAACTCCTGATTGGACTGTAGATCAAGATCAGTTCTTGGTCTAAGCTCACACACTAATAAACCACCAGAAGAAAGAGTCAGGCCCTACGCATCTGTGAAATAAAAACAGGGGCGGGGAGGAAGAAATTGAAGTGAGGCTATCATGCTTAGATTTAGTTACAGAATGAGCTTCATGTCTTTTCAGGTGTTGAGTACCTACAGCTCTGGCTGGAGTCGGGCAAAATGTCCTGAGTTCTCTATGCTATTGAAGAGTCCTCTGAAAATGAAAGCTCTGAACTAAACATTAAAATATGAATTTGAGACCTTATTTGTAAACATCTGTATTAATAGCTTGCCCTTAGGGTTTTACACTGTCTGTCACCCTGCTATCCAAACGCTTCAGTAACAATCTACCCTTTTATATGCTAAAAGCAAAACTAAAGTCAACCCTATGAATCACCTATGTAGCAATTCTTTAGGCATTTGTCTGTGTGAGAAAACACCATCACAGTCAGTGACTCTTAAGCAGATAGATATAAACAGAGGTCTGTCCCACCTGCCCTTTCCACATGTCATGCTGTTAAGGAACAGTACAACACTCATGATAATTTTCCTCTCTTTTCCTCTAAAGCATTCTGTCACTTAAGAACAAAATACATACACCTTGGGTTTTCTGCCAAGTACCTCCATACAGGAGAATGCAGGTGCAATCAGCATTTAGAACTGCACACAGAGAGATGTTTGTTACTTAGCCGGGCATCAATAGGAGAGGTCTCACAGGTTCCCTAAGTGCCAAAGCAAGCAGGACATACAAGAGGAGTGTGTGCATTGGGCTTTTGTCCCAGCATGGAATGCAGATGAGTCCGTGCTGTTGTGACTGCTCTGAAATGATCACCAAGTGTTACTCCCCAGGGCTTTGTTCTCTCTTTAATGGAGATATGCGTGACAGCTGTCAGGAGAGTATCTCCAAACAAGCTGGGAAGGAAAGTCTGCTAATCAATCTAGACATTTAATGAAGTCCACAGGGACATTCAAGACTCACTGTATGTTACTGTAGCAGCTGGGAACATACAAAAGGTCTGAGCAGATATTAATTCCCTCTTCTCGTTGGGTAGAGCAATATTTTTGTTCATGAATAGGAAAGAGAGGCTCACAGAACAGTTACGCTCCAAGTGCTACTGTGGATCCAGGCTCGATACATGATAAAAATCGACGGAGCTAAGCTAAGCACCTAAAGATACTTTTGGACAAATGCTGAGACCTGGGCAGATCAAAGGGCTAAGATCAGTCTCCCAAGTCCTCAGCTAATACCAGAACTACAATACCACTTCATTTTTCTTTTTCTTTTTCTTTTTTTTTTTTTTTGTTAAATACTCAGTCTCCACTTTTACTGAATCACTAAAAGGTGGGCTGAGTGTCAGGTGCAGACACTTACTCCGCCTCATCCCAGCCCCTATTAGCACAGAGAGCCTAACAGTGGTTGTTCCTCTACTGTCAGAAGGAAACCATCCACATGATCTGTGACAGGACATCACTGTAGCATTACAAGGTGCCCTAGAGAGCATGACTGTTTCCCCCTTGATCCCTGCCAAAAAAACGACTGGAAGAAGTAGTCATGGTGCAATTCAAACACATGCCAGCTTGACAAGAAGGCATCTCAGTCAATGAGACTTGTCAAGATTAAAAACACAAACATCTCCAAACAAAGTTGCTCTGACTCATTGCTTCCATGGTGAAAAAGCAAGCTGTGCAGCTCTGCGTATGAAGAATAAACTATCCTGCCATGCTAGATTACTTCTAGTAGAGCCCAGACTGAACATTAGGTGTGGGTGTGCATGCCATGTTTAGCAAAGTTGGGGAGGGGGTGTCCCCATTTGCAAATTCATTGATCTGCTTGCAGCAGTACAGCTTACAGCCTGAACCCAGTCCAAATGAAATGAGGTATTAGCATCGACTTTGTCCTGCTGCCAGTGCCTCTCAGCACAATTTGGGAAGGAGTCAGCATGCGTAGCTTTACAGCAGATATGCAATAAGACCCTTAGAGGTGAGCTCCTTACAGTGAGAACATCTAAGGTTAAAAGGCTGTTAATACCTGAAAACAAGCAGGACCAAGTTTATTTCAATTGTAAGAGGGTCTGACTCGTGATTGTTACTGAGGTCAGACACATAGACTGGGCAAGATATACAGATACCAATATAATACATTGAATGTTCAGCAGATCTCTGTCAAAGGTAATACTATTTCCAAATTCTCGGAAGTTCTCAGCATCAAACATAGCTGAGCAAAGAGCCAGGGCCCAGCATTGCTTGATGCTGCTGGAGAAGGCACTGGTGTCCTAAGTGAGCAGAAGGCCACTGGTGGGACAAGCATCTATGATTTCTGTGGATCCTTGGAAGAGAGCAGGGCAAGCTGTCCACATCCAAGAGCACTCTCCCCACCCCCCCTTTCTTGTAAGGAGCAAACTATAATTCACCAAAGCAAAACACTGCCCAGTAATAATAGTTTGCAGTTGTATACAAGTTTTCAGTAGCGAACAGTTAATACCAGTTTGTCCAGCTGAAGATAAAGTTCACACAGGCTTCACTCCTGACTTGAAAGCCAGGATTTCAACCATTTGCTTAGTCACAAAGGAGAAAAGGCCAGTGGCAAAAGTCAAGATCAGAGCTCAGCAGTTCTTCCTTCTGTAGTTCTGATCTAATGACTACGGCGCACTGGTTGCCCTCTAGGTTTTGGAGAGGGCAGAAAGAAAAAAGAAAAAAGAAAAAAGCAGGAGAAAAAAGCACTGAACTGATTATCATACATTTATTCATGAAAGCCAAGATTAAAATAGTATGTTAAAAGATTTGAATGCAAATAGCATATGATAGGAGCGATCAGGACAGAGCAGAGTGCAGCACTCTGGCAACGCAGATAACCCCAAGGAGAGCAGAGGGAGAGCACCAGTCTCTCAGTGAGGCTTTAAAGAAGGTGAAAAAAACACACAGAGCTAGGAAAGGTCATTTTGTTGCTGTCATTGCTGTTGGTTTAAAAACATATCCACGCACACTATTTATCATGCCCTGTATTACCTAGAGATGGGCACAAGTCTAACACTGTGCATTAGTTATTCTTAGTTCTGAAGCACATGAAATTTGAATCCACTCGTTGTAGCTTGAGTCCATCTCTGGTGTTCACAAGAATGCTGTCTTCAAGCATCAAGTACTTAGCAAGGTAAACACAAATTATTTTGCTTTGTGCACATGCAGCAGGTATGACAGGATGATTACTCAGGTGAGGCAGGTTATTTGCATTGAATTGAATGGGACAAAGTTAGTCTCACACAACTAGACAAGACCTGAAAGTTATTAAGCAGTAGAGATATGTATCTTAAACCAGTCTGGGTGCAAGTACTGCAATTACCCAGCTTTCTACAGCCTTTGTAGGCTATGCTGGTGGCCAGTAATTCAGAAACTAGACCTCTCGTTGCCACATGCAAGACTTCTGCAGTAGCTGTTTGAATATAGCAGTTTCCCCATTTATGCATGTGAATGAAGCGTCTTCTTTGGGTCATCTGTTAATGTGGAGATGAGAGCTATCCTTAACTGTGTGCATCTTGGGCGTTTTAGTGTGAAGGACAGTGCCTCATCTCCACCTTCTTTGGGACAAGGAATGATGTTTCATGTTTCCTTTATCAAGCTACCTGATCTACTGGGGAAGCTTCCTCTTGGCAAGCTTACCCTCAGATGGCATAGTTCAGGTACAGCAAGTAGGCTTCTCTACTCCCATGCATGTGCATCTCTTTTTCCTCCACCCTTTGCAGGTTATGATTTCGCTGCTGTACTGGAGTGGTTTGCAGAGCGGGTTGACCGCATCATTCTCCTTTTTGATGCGCACAAGCTGGACATCTCTGATGAATTCTCTGAGGTCATCAAGGCCCTGAAGAACCATGAGGACAAGATGAGAGTTGTTCTCAACAAGGCTGACCAGATAGAGACTCAACAGCTGATGCGGGTGTACGGTGCCCTCATGTGGTCCCTGGGAAAGATAGTCAACACTCCCGAGGTCATCAGGGTCTACATTGGCTCCTTCTGGTCCCATCCATTGCTTATCCCTGACAACCGCAAATTGTTTGAGGCAGAGGAGCAGGACCTGTTCAGGGATATCCAGAGCCTGCCCCGCAATGCAGCCCTGAGGAAGCTGAATGATCTCATCAAGCGAGCACGGCTGGCCAAGGTGGGTGTTGGCATAGAACCCCCCAAGCATTCAGTTTGGGCTGTCTGTAGTACTCAGGCTACGGGGAAGTGGTTTTCACCAGTTCGGCTTGCAGAGCTGGTGGATCCTACGTTTTCCCCATCCTGTTTCTCTCAGGCCCAGCATGTTAGTCCTGTGCACTTCAAGGAAGAAAGCACCTCCTTTGCTTGGTTTGTCAATCATGACAGGCCAGAGTGAGGAAGATAGCCACAGATCAAAGCAAGCAGCACTTGAAGGGATCTGAAAAGCACTTGCTCTGTGGTAGCAACTTGAGAATTAGGACCAATTCAACATGACAGAAATCACACACCAAGGGAATTGGTAAGCTCTGGGTCTTTTGCCTTAAACTTTCTTAGCCAAGAGAGATACCTGGCTTAGAAAGATACAGAGGACGTGGAGACTCCCAAGAATGACAAATAAGCCTGCCGTATCTCTGAATATTTGAAGTGAGCTGAATGAAGCCCCTCAGAATACAGGGAAGAACCCCATATCAATTGAGAAAAGAGATCAAAAGCTCCCTAAAAAGCTTTCTGTGCAAGAGTCTTCATTTCTAAGAGAAAACACTTGGTCCACCATTCAAAAAAAAAAAAAAAAGTCAGAACATCATTTAAGTTAAGGACTGGTATTTGTACTAAAACATTAAGTCTAGAGAGCTCCAAAACCTGTATGTTTGGTTTGGATTGGAATTGGACTATTCCCTGAAAGGCCATGCCCAGTAGAATAAAAAAAAACAACCAAAACAACAAAAAAAAACCCCCCCCACACACCACCACTCCCTCCAGGAAGTGCATGTGAATGTTACTCTCTGCATGCCCAGGACTCATACGCTGTCTTCACCTTGTCTCAGTACAGCCGGAGTGCACAGCTAAGCGGCACTTAGCCTTGAAGCAATAATCAGTAGGTACAGGCAAGCTGAGGAGCTGAGCTTGCTCTTGAGTGTGTGACAAGTTTAGGTTGAGTCATAGGCACAGATACTCTCTGCCGGGAAGAATTTTCTGATGTGCTCTTTAACACTTGCCTTCTTCATTCCATATCATTTAATGCCCTTCAGGTCCATGCCTACATCATCAGTTCCCTAAAGAAGGAAATGCCCTCAATGTTTGGGAAAGACAATAAAAAGAAAGAGCTCGTTAACAACTTGGGAGAGATTTATGCCCGAATTGAACGGGAGCATCAGATCTCACCAGGAGACTTCCCTAATCTGAGAAAGATGCAGGTAAGCAGTGGTGTCTTGGCTGGAGCACCAAACATCCAAGGAAAGAGCATGAGAGTAACTGCAGGGAATACGACAGAAGCCACACAGACACTGATTGTTGTCGCTTGTGGGAAAGGCTCGTTGTAATGTTGAAATGCGCCTTGAAATATATGCAGGCTATATTTGGGCAGGAACACTTTTTGCGCATAGAGATCATGCAAAGCTACAGCTGCCTTCATTTCTCAAATCTTTGCCTGAATAGCACTTTACAGCAAGTTATTTCTTCTGTTTTTTCTTTATTTTTAATTCCAAGTTCCATTTGCAGATTTTTCAGGCCTAAGAATATTGCAAATTTATGTTAAAAGGAAAGCTATATCCTGAAAAGCCTACATATGCCCCTCTCCTCAAGAGCTGTATTTTTTTTTTGTCTTCTATTTCACTCTGTTTCTAGAAAGGAGGCTGTGAAACCTTAAAGCCCCTTTTCTATTTTAGGCAGAGAAGCAGGTTTTCTGTTCTGCAGAGCTGAGACCTGACCCAGTGTTCGTGTAAGTCAGAGACTTCAAAGGACCTTGGATCAGAGCCTTGTATTGTATATTCAAAGAATGCTGGACACTGCTGCATTGCTGTGTGGCTGCAGTCCAGGCAGAAACCTGTTCAGAGTTGCTAGCTGTTGAAGTCATTACTAGCTCCCTATGGAGAACATAGCATCTGCTCTTTTTTTCTTTTTTAAAGTATATTTTCCATAAGTTCTTGGGAATGAGATCTGTGGAGTGTATCCAATAGAAGATCCCCTTCACTGCCTGTTAAAATGTGTGTTTAAAAATAACTATACCAGTCTAGTAGGAGTGAATAGTGTGGATTTAACAAGTAGACGGTAAAGGATAAAGCTGTAGGTCATTTTGCAGTTTTTAGAAGAGAGTTATCCGCAGGCCCTGCTGAAAGCACTTTTGCTTAGCTGTGAAAATTACAGAAACTGAGCCATGCTGTAAAGACATGCTCAACTCTTTACAGACACGCTACTGTCTTTATGGCATCTGAAAGATGCACTGCATGATGATGAGTAAAATGGTCTTTTGCCAGAGTGGCATCTCCTTCCCAGAGTGCAGAGCAGAAGGGAATGCAAAGCACTGGCTGGAGGATGTAGCAAGAGCTGCACAACCAGTCTGCCTTGAACAGTTTAGTCTTCAAGGAGATTGCTTCTATGTGGCTTGGAAAGGAGGAGTCTTAGTTGCACATGGCCATCACCTGGGCCTGCGAGTAAAGCACTTCCCCTCTCTGTACCGTGTCAGCTCCACTTTGTAAGCAGAGATAATTTTCCGTAGGGCTTAAAGAAGATTTAAATAAGAGCAAGGCCAGCCAGGTAGACCCCATCACATGCTGAGGAGCAGGGCTATCAGAGGAGGGAATGCTGAGCTCCCCACTCCTCCTCTGCAATAGCAGTTTTTTGAGCCAAAGAGCAGACAGGCATCCCACTCCACATTGTTACTACACTGCGCACAGCTGTGTCGCTCACCTCTTGCTATGTTGTCCCACTTTAAGGATCAGCTGCAAGCCCAGGATTTTAGCAAGTTCCAGCCTCTGAAGAGCAAGCTGCTGGAGACTGTGGAAGACATGCTGGCCAATGACATCGCCCAGCTCATGGTGCTCGTACGCCAGGAAGAGTCACAGCGGCCAACCCAGATGGTGAAGGGAGGAGCCTTCGAGGGCACCTTGCATGGTCCGTTTGGCCATGGCTATGGTGAAGGCGCTGGTGAAGGGATCGATGATGCCGAGTGGGTGGTGGCCAGGGACAAGCCCATGTACGATGAGATCTTCTACACACTCTCGCCTGTCGATGGTAAAATAACTGGTGCCAATGCAAAGAAGGAGATGGTAAGGTCTAAGCTGCCCAACACGGTGCTGGGCAAGATATGGAAACTGGCTGACATCGACAAAGATGGCATGCTGGATGATGAGGAGTTTGCCTTGGCGAATCATCTCATTAAAGTCAAGTTGGAGGGTCATGAGCTGCCAAATGAGCTCCCTTCCCATCTCCTCCCTCCATCCAAAAGGAAAATAACAGAGTGAAAAGAAGGTTACAGGGGAGAGGGAAAAGGAAGGGGGGAAAAAAGATCTAGAAAAACATGTTTACTTAAATTATACCTTTAGATGTGATATCACCTTTTGATTTATACCTATTTTGCTGTATGAAGAGAAAAAAAAACTAAAGCAAAACAAAAAAGTCCAATCCTTCTTCATGATAATATGCAGTTAACTCTTCCAGTGTAACGTCCCTGCTTTCAGATGTGTAGTCTGTAAATATGAAGGTATAGAAAGGATGTTGAGACTAGGAGAATCTGACAGGCGGGAGTAGAAGAAAAACTCAAGTGGGCTGCATTTGTTGAGAGTGAAATAGGCACGAATAGAAATCTGCTAACTGCCGGTATCACTCCTGAGCTTTGGCTCTTCTGCTGCTCTTTAATGGGTCTTCACAAACTTAAGGAGACTGAGATCCTGATAGTGAAGAGGAAACCACAAGGTCTCCAAGTCATTGGCCAAACTAAAGAACATTTCCCAGTTAACATAAGCCCACACTAAAATACTAGATACTAAACCCCAGAGTTAAGAATTTTAGGAACCTTGATTCACTGTTAGATGCAAATTTTACAAGCATTTCCCTGTCCTTAAAGAATAAAATATAAATAAAATCTGAAACAGCTCTGAACTGGGCAGCTGGAGTTCCTCATTGTTCACCGTGGGACAGGCACTAAGAATTTCCAATCACCTCTACCTCCCATTCAGTCCCCCGGGGAGATTTGTTCTGCAGGCATAGCCAAGAGAACCACACCCCCCAAGGGAAACAGAAGGAGGGGGCACTAGAGGCAGACATCAGGTGGGTTGGAAGGGAGAAACACCGCTCCCAGGCTCACTGAACATTTTCACAGCCAGTGGAAGGTGTTTTCTCTTTGAACAATGGTGGTGTTTATCATTCCTGTGGAGTGGTAACTTTCATCTCATCGTGCACAGTGAAAGCTACTAGGTTCCGTTCTTACTGTAAAGATAAGAACCCCGCACTGTCAGGTAGATGGTCCATCATCAGATTAGAGAACACAGTGGGGCAGTGGGCAGAGCTTGCTCTACTACCTGTGCCCCCATAAAGGTAGCCGAGATGTTGACAGCCTTCACCCACCCTCTTCCTCACCACACAGGAACACTTGATCCCCTCCAGAACCTCTGCCTTCAGCCAAGAGACCTTCCCCACCTCTTTGATGCTCTATGAAATTTTTGTTTTTAAGACCTGATTTTGGCAGAAATCCCTCAATTTCCTATTTTGTTTCCCAAACACACACACACACACACAGAGGCACTCTTCTGGTTTTTGTCGTTGCTTTGGAGCAGCGTGTTGTTCCAATTCCTGTTGTCACTTTATATAAGCTGAGCTCCTACTGTGATGAAAACCAAGACAAGTATAACTTATTTTATATCTCTGTGTTCATATTATATAGAGAAATATATTCTGTGTATGTAGGATGTGCTTATTGCAGTACATTTATCACTTGTCTTAAAAATTAATGCATTAACCTTTTTTGTACCCTGGTCCTAAAACATTATTAAAAAAGAAAGGCTAGATCTGTCTATTTCTTTACATAGCAAAATGAAATGCAGCTGAAAAAAAAAAAAAAAAGCTTATTTCTACATACAACGGAACAAGGAAATCATCCTTAGCCCATTCCCAAATGTGCATGTACAGATCAGCCCTGCCAGACTTGGGTGTGCACTGCTGAATGACTGGTTAACGCCTGCAACGTCTCCTTTCTCTTCTGGCAGTCTAATCACAACCTCGATACTTGCTGAAGCAAGTGGAATTGTACCCACGGTTCACCTTGTTCAACATAGGGGAGAAGTAACAACCAAATAAATACTTCATTAGGAAAAGGAGTATCTTGAAAGAGTTTCCTCCTGCCAGTCACAGATGAGAATGCTACAGATTTATCAAGATCTGGAAAGGACACGAAAAACCTTAGTCTTAAATCTTGCTGGCTCTTAATTTTACTTCTGTCTTCATGGCCCTGTCTTTACATGTTCATTACAGTGATCGTTATCCCCAGAATGGGACAGTGAGATTCACTGAATAAGACCATGAGAGCAGTTAAGATAGTGCTGGGGAAGCACTCGGAGAGTGTGAGCAGTAATGGGTGGCAGTTTCCATTTCGCATTTGTACAGGATGAGAAAGAGGGTGGAGAGCAAGAAGCAATAAATGCAAATTTAGAGAGAAGTCAGCGGACTGTGTCACTCCAGTTCAACTACCCAGTAACCCCCAGTTTAACTGTCATTACAGTGTGCACATCTGCTAATGCTGTCCAGGTCTTTCTGTGGAGTTTGTATCCATCTGACTCCAGGTTGAAGCTGAACAGAGCACCCTGAGTCCCCCCTATCTCTCTGCAGGCATGATTTTCTGGTGGCTGCTCATACAGCACGTTGCTTGTACCAATCGTGTCATGCTGAAATTTAACACTTTCTTAAAAAGCAGATTACTGGTTCTCTCAAACGGGATGGGAGAAGGTGAGGTCTATTAGTCTTTTTCCAGTATACGCCAGCAAGGTGCTGAGGTAGGCCAAAAATTCACTGTAACAGGTATCAGATGGCTTTCAGGGCACAAAGCCTTTTGTGCTTGATTGTTTGGGCATACAAGTTCACAAACCAAACCGCTAGCCTGTTGTTAAAACACGTGTAGTAGACTAGTTTTCACTGCATTGACTGTGGTTGTGCTTTAGCCACCTCAAAAGAAGGTTTACTGTTAAACAGGAAACAGCAAGAGACGTTCTGTGTCGCTGGCAGCAGCAGTCACCCCCCACACCACGGCCAGGGCATGCCAGCACTACAGCACATGCCACAGCTCCTGCTTCTGCGCCGCACGTCAGGCAGAGGCTCCTGCTCTTTACGTCCCTGTGCCAGCCTCTCCGGGATGTTTCAGCAAGATTCACTCAGAACTGCCAGCGGGACAGCAGCACAAAGAGCTCTGCCAGCACAGGTCAAGAGCACAAAACAGCATCGCAGCACTATGGCGGGCAGGTTTTCTTTCAACACTCCCTGAGAAACCACTTGTGCTGTCAGAGTGCAACTTCCCCAGTCACGTTGGAGGGCAAAAACCAACACAAGCATTTTAGTGACGGAACATGCAGTTACTTAACGTGACTGCGCTAGGGTTCAGCGACAAGGCAGGAGGCAAAGCAACCCTGTTAGAGGGAGAGAACAGGACAGCAACTTGAGAGGCTGTGTTTCCAGAGAAGCACTTTATAAATAGTCCTCCAGATAAGTTTATCCAGCACATTTCACTTTTGCTAAGCTCTTCAGGAAATTAAAAAAAAAAACCAACCAAAGAAAACCCCCACACCAAACCTCAAGCACCCTGAGGTTCTCTATACAAAAATACATGCAATCCTGTCTCTGAAGTATGGCCATGAAAAGATGCATGTATTTCCCCATCCCCTTCCCACAGACAGCAGCTGCACACACAACCCCCCCCCCTTTTTGTCTTTCCCTTCAGAGTTATGACTATTTGGGCAATCCCAGCCACCTGTATTGTTTCTCACAGCTGTGGCAAGGATGTGATTTCCCAAGCCCACCAGGACTGCAGGCCCTACACGCAGCCCTCCAGCCTGTGCATGTTCTTGCCGGTTCAGAGCCACGCTCCCAAAGGCGATTATCTGTGTCCAACAGTGCTTCCTTTTTCTAAGCAGAGTTCTCAATTACAGAACAAGGTTTCCCTTTCCCCAGGAAGTTATACAGAGGAACCTATTCATTTGCTCATGTCTGTGGGTGGGGGATTCTATCACATGAACGTATCAATATCACTCACTTCTCTGATCTTCTCATACCCCTCTCTACCCATCCTCAGACAGAAGAGCTTTCACAAGGTCAGAAGAACAAAAAGGTCCTTTCTCCAAGTCAGAACTGCATTTGGTCTTCTCTCTTTCTGTTCCTTTCTGGGAAGGATTTAGAGAAGAAAAATCTGTACCTACATGCTATATGGGCTAATATAGGGGTTTCTTGAAAAATAAGTTCTCTCTACTGTGGAATATGACAGGCAGATTGGATCAACAGCACTATACAACCATTTATTTGAAGGGAAGGATAGTAATTACACCGAGTTCCCTGAATAAGATTTCACAGGAGGTGTGTAGTTTAGCAAAAGGCAATTACTTCTGAGAGCTGGAATTTAGCCAGCATGCTGGAGTTCAGAGGGATTTTTAATCAAATAAAAAAAGGTTAGAATCAGTTTTTCCATCATTTAAGTTCCAACATAAACTTCATACAACAATGAAATTCAGATATAGGTCTGGAAACTTCTTTTAACCTGCTCTCCATATTATGCCTTAACGCTTTGTCTGTATGACAGCAACCTGTGGCTGGGGAACACAGAGTTACAGGCCACTTGACCTTACACAGAATGACAGTGTCACTACAAAGCCGAGCAGGAACCAGGGACAAGCTTCTCCAGAATTCACCAGAACATGCTACACCTCTTGCATCATTGGTAGCTTCCTCCTCTGCTATTGTTTAGCTCAATGTTTCTCTTATTATAGGGACAAGCTGTGGGAAGAGGGATTAGGTGACTCCACATCTAGGCTTTGGCAAATCAAGGGACATGATAGACTACTTAACCCCTTCCTAGGCTCAGAAGTCCTCAAGTCCTTCAAAGCTTGACAGACGGGTGTTTATAAACACTCGGGGAGAACAGCACTGAGTTATTCCAGAGGAGCAGCTTGACTGTAACATCCAAGTTATTTTTGTGTAGTTTTCATAATACAGCATCTATCATTTTCTCTCTTTCTCTTTCCTTCCTTGTGCTTATGAGCCTTTCCCTCCTCTTCCCAGTCTGTGCAAGGGTGCGGGAAAACAAGGCTCTAATTTGGAAACTGAAGGTGCCAAGAAGTTCAAGGCTAGTGCAAGGCAAGTCAATCACTGTGTAGCTTTCCAGCTCCTTCGGGCACTGCAGATAGAGTAACGAAGCCAGTATTTAAAGCAGGATGAATGCACTTTGAAACAATTCCTCTCTGCCCGAAGGGAGAGAAATCCCTGGCAAGTATGGCGCACATTCTTCACAGCGTGCCTCTTCCACTGATCCCTTCGCTGGTCAGGAGCATTTCAAACACTGTACGAGTTGCTAGGCTTAAAATGGGCTCTCCTCCAGCTGGTTACGTGTTGTGTAAACAAGCGTCAGCAAGGGCTCCATTAATGTCTTCTGAAGACATAGATGTGGGAGATATTTATAGGCCTTGGATTATATTGTTCTCCTTGCCTGTGCTGCTGCACAGACAAACGAAGGGTATACGCATGGAATTCCTCTCCTCACACCTCACAAGATCACTGCAAGCCAATGCCAACTAAAAACTCTCTCCAAATAGTTTTTACCCACCACTCAGTCTACCACCCTATGCACAGAGGCTCCTTAAAAGGCGATGGCAGCACGGAGGCCAGAAGGAAGCGCAGCTCCCAGGGAAAGCTCTCTGGCCGCTCCTCTTCCCTCCTTCAACTGTTAGTTCTCAAGGCAGAGTTTCAGCAGCTTTTTTCCTAAAGACGGTGGAAAGGTATCGAACTAAGAGCTCGCTGCCTGTCTGCCTACCGTGTTTAAGCCATTCACAAAACAAACAACGGGGTATTATCTGCATCCAACCATCTTTAAAGCTTACATGTCACACAGCACAGGCATCTCCAGTTTGTACCACAACTGCATAGCTGGCATCCCAGCTGGCAGTTAACAGGTACATTAGATTCTCAAAAGCAGAATTGCTCCCTGATTAGGATGGAAGGGCCCAATCCCTCAGTAAAGAGTTCCTCCATATGCCAATTGGGAGTTTTAATGCCTTTATAGACACAGAAAGATCATAAGAAGCTTAAGCAGCCATAATAGCTAACTAGCACCCATCAATCCAGTTCTAGCACGGAGGAAACCCTCAGCAAACTAGGGAACTTGCACCATTTGCCACAACAGAAGATTAGTTCTCTAAGTAATATCATCATCTTTGATGACTCGTCCTGCCAAAGGGATAAAAGCAGACCGATGACCATCATCTCTGCCAGGAAATCACAGCTTGCAAACTAAACTATAAAAAGAAATGGTGGCATACTGCCCACAGTCCCACCAGCAGTCACCAACATACATTAGCAAAGCACACCTAAATCCCTTCTTCCTTCCAAGCCATGCAAGACCTGACTCTGCCTTCTGAAACTGAGCAGCCTTGAAAGGGGAAAGAAGGAAAGGTAATGATCTAGTTGTTGCCGTTTAACACTAGACTGGAGCTCTGTAGGCTGCTCGGGGCAATAAATAGCCCAGCAACTGGAAGAGCTATTGAGAAAGAAGTTTTACTGCCCAGAGATGTCTCGTGCGCACAGGAGTGGACAGAGATCTTTACAGAGCGAGAGTTACGCAAGCAGTGAATGTCAACCCCAGGTCTTGCAGGGAGCCTTAATCAAAAAACCCACTGTGGGTCAAGTACTGATAATACACTGAGAGCTAGTTTTTAAGCTCTGGTTCAAACCTGCTTCAGCCCAAGGCAGGCAGTACATGCTATAACCAGCAGCTGGCTCTCGACAGAGCTACGTGTGTATTTTGCCTTCCCAGCTGTAGCCATCAGTGTAGCAATGCTACGCAACCAAAGTGGTTGAATGCCTCGTAAACATCCAGGCCCACAGCAACCAGACCATAGTTCGTGTACCACTGATGGTCTCAAAGCTGTCTGTGCAACCATGCGACCTTTATGGTGGCGGGGTTTTTGGTGGTTTTGGGTTTTTTTTGTCCCCGTGGACACTTCGCAGGAATGGTGACTGAGGCAGTGAGGTCTGGCAGCAGTACTTTCCTTTAAGCTCTGCTGATTCAATTGCTCCAGCCCTTTGCCTGCAGTACTTTCCCAGCCTTGCAAGCTATGTTTCCCATGTCTATGGGGAGAGGGGATGCTGGGGAGGAGACTCTGCCAAGCCTCAGGCACAGCATTTTGGCAGAACAGCACAGAGAAGAGACCACGTAATGCCTATAAAGTGGTAAAGTCTAGGCTTGAACAGCTTTTCCCTCCCCCTCTGTCCTCTACACAGCTCAGTCAAACCCCAGAAGCACCACATCATCTCAGCCTTGGCAGCATTTCAGTACAGACCCAAGGTCAGAGTTTCACATCTCCTGTGAGAACCTGGAAGGAGCAGTTATGGCCTTTGTTTGTGGTTTTTCATAGCGATTCCTCTTCTCAAGGCCACTCTCTGTCCTTCTTCCCCTCCCACTAGGGCTCTGGGCAAGTACAGATCTCCATCCAACCTGCATGGGGTGGGGGGAGAGGGGAGAAGAAAAGTGCTTATCCTGACACCCGAAAGACCTTCTGAGATGGGCAAGAGTGATGGCCCTTGTCCTGTTGTCCTGTAGCCCCCCGGAGAACGCCAGTCCATGTCAGGTCCCAAAGCAACACAGCAGAGGTGGCTTCCCAGCCCAGCCCAGCCCTCAGGAGAAGCTGCTAAAGGCACGAAGGGAGCCCCAGGGGTTCAGAGTTGGGACCAGGGGGAAGCTGCTGGAAGCTGGCCGAGGTGCCACGTCCGTGCAGCCAGGGCAGAATGCAGCAAGCAGAGTGTGTGGGAAGCAGGTCATGCCTCCACGGAGGGTCTGTCCAGCCATCCTGGAGCAGCTACTCTCCACCCAGCAAGAAACAGCGATGTCTCCTTCATGGGGGAGAGAAACAAGCCCTGCAGAGCAGGAGATGATAAACTGCTAAAGTGACAAACGAGGACACGTTGCCCTTTCTGGCTGCCTCTATCCCAGCCCTCCAGGGATCATGTAAGGTCACAAATATTTCTAACGATCTGCTTCCGATAGGTCGCCTCACTCATTTCACTTCGTTTCACAGAAATAAAGGCAGACTGGCGGCCTTTCACCGCTTCCTTTCAGGAGGACAGTTATGAACAAAAGCTGGCGCGGTCCTGCCGAGAGCTGCGGGCCACCGTCACAACCCGAGAGGCACGCGCCGGCTGCAGCCCTTCCCCTTCCCCCAGAAGGGTATTTATTCATCCGTCTTCTCACTGCAGACGCGAATGTCAGAGCCGAGGTTTACGCGGAAAGGCTGCCAAAGTGGGGATGACATGGGGCTGGCAGGCTCGCCTTAGCCGCTTGCAAACCCCTGGGGAAAGAGAACGCTCAGACCTGGCTTCCCACCATCTCCAGGGCTGGTCAGACCTGTTCGCAGCCCCATGTTTTGCCCCCCTCTAGCCAAGAAAAGGCCTTTCAAGGACCCCATCATCCTGGCTGGAGGTTTGCAATTAAGCAACCAGACCTGCTGATGAGCTTACAGCATTCATTATTCTTAAGGCACCTCAAGGCGTCAGACGCAGCCTCACCACCTGCCCCAAAGTCCTTCGCCGGAGGGGCGAGGGAGACCAGCACCTCCCAGCCCCGCAAGCAGCTGCTGACTCCAGCAAGAGAGAGCAGGCCAAGAGGCCGTTTCCAAGAGAGGCAGGCTGCTGTTATCAGCTCCCCAGAGATGAGTGTGCAAAATACCTGGCATATTATACCCTTTGGATCATTTGTATTCAATTGTATAGCCAAGAGGGAAGGGGAGGGGGGAAAGAAAGAGGCTCTTGACTTCTGCCCAGGAAGATGAGATAAGGTACAGGGAGAGGAAGAGTGATTTTTACAGCCCCAGCAAATAGCTATTTACTTCCTAATGAAGTGCAAGTGTAAACACTGAACGTAGTCCAAGGAGAGAAAAAGGCCACTGTTTACTGCGTTTTAGACAAATGTCTTCAAATGCCCTATTAGAAAGATAAGAGCATATTAAAAGAGAAAAATGTGTTCACACACGAGTGCAGTTACTGTGCTGTACCTCTGCGCATCACCTACACTTGGCCAAAGACTTCAAGCAATCATGGAACAACCCCGTTTCCCAGAAGCACTGAACACCAGCATGCTGAACCTCTTTGCACAGCGTGCTCTGGGTTTACGACCATCATTTCAAAACTGGAGGGTGAAAAAAAAGTTGATCTTTGTATTTGAAGATCTGTTTCAGAGAGGGGTATCAGACCAGAAGCCAATAAGCACAGCCAAGTTTCAAAGTGCGCTCATTATCTGTTACGAAATGGAAGGATGGAGACCTCTCTGATCTCTCCGGTGTTGGTTTCACAGGGAGTCCTCCAGCTGAGAAGGGACCCCAAGCCATGCTGAGAAATGCACTGCTCCCAAAAAAGAAGCATTACTCCAGACACTCCCAAAGCCTGGTCATGCCATGGTGCATTTCTAAATGCCAGGCCAGAGCCCAGGAGACCACGGAAACATGCTCTGCATCACTGGTGGGGCTCGGCGAGCTTAACCAGGAGATCATCCCAGCTCCTCTGCACAGCCCTGCTGCCAAACTGCCTTTAAGAGAGCTGGTCACAGGTTACACACTCAGAAATTCTCTTTTTCCTTCATGGTCCAGAAGCTCAGCTTTCCAGACAAAAGTTTAATCCTTATTTTTAAGCAAAAGAGATTTGCCAGCACAAATTAAAAGATAAACGAGCACTTTAGTTAGCAGTCAACACGACAAACACGATAACCTGGCAGCAGCACTGCACTTCCTTCTTTGCATCGTGCCTGCCCGGTACGGCTTGCAGGACACAAAATAGCTCTGTCGGAAAGATTGCCGTAATGTCGGGTGACTTCCGGGGTGACAGCAATCGACAAAGCACTCAAACAGATACACCAGGGGACAAAAAAAACAAAAAAAAGGAAATACTGGGCAAGGAGCCAGCGCTGTTCAGCACAGCTACCTGGCAGATTTGAACTGTAAGCTCCTGATCTCTGTATGCAAAGCGCGTGCGCGCACACACACACTCACACACAGAGTTTTCAGATACGTTTTACTACATTGCACATTTGCCTTTTTTTTTTTTAATGTAAAGACACTTTGGAGGAATGCTGGACATGAACAAGCCCTCTGTGTTGGAGATGGGCACACCAAAACTGGGGCATGAAAAAGAACCAGCCGACCCGCTGTGACAAGTTTTAATAGCTTTATATATATAGGTATATAGTTTTACACAGAGACACCTGTACACATTTGGAATAGAAGCACACAGAATTTCATAAAGCAGTACTTTAGAAATGTCCCTGCCAAGAAGTTACATATCATCACGAGTCCCTCGATTACTTCTGCTGAGTAACAGTCACTGAAGACTAAGCCTGTGCATTTTTTGAAGACATAGGTTTGTTGTTTCCTGATCTGAATACAGAACAAAAACAGGATCATAATTTACCATAGAAGACAATGGAAATCTTATCATTGTAAATATACGTAGTAAGATAATACAAATCCTGTTCCTTGGTATTTCCCCTCCACCCTCCGCTCCTACCACTACCCCTTCCAGCTTTAGGGCCTCTCCCCTGCTTGCTTGGAAGATTGATGCCCATCTTAAAGCCATAAATTACTCACAAACAGCTACTGAAAGTAGCTATGACCGTAGGGTAACACTTCCACAAAGCAATAGAGCTTCCTGGCAAGCTGATAAGAGTTTCCTGTTTTGAGTTTTGGGTTGACTTTTTTTTTTTTTCTCTGATAAAAATTGACTCTCTCGGAAAGGAAGGACCGACAGATTTTTTTTTTTTTTCCTCCCTTCCCCCAAACATGTTGTGTTGCAAAATATGTTGTGTTTTGCTGAATGTGAAATGGGGGCCAGGTCTAAGAAACCCAAGCGCATCAGCTGAGGCAGCAGGTGAGAAGAGCACGTCGAGTCCATCACCGCTTAGGGATGACGGATCAGCTTCAGTGCAAACCTTTGGTCCTACCCTGCGCTCTCTCCTCTCAAGTTCTGCATTTTGCACTGCCGCTGGCAACACTCGCCGTTCCTGGCGCAGGCAAAATAAGCTGAAGTCTCCAGGGAGATGAGCTCTGCGTTCACCTGTCTTACTGGGGGTGGCACGACCTCCGTTGCATCCGGGCGCGTACGCACGCTTGAGGAGAGCCACCAGATGGGCGGCTGTTTCTGCTTACTGCCGACCTGCCCTACGTTCGCGTGAGGGATCTCAGACACAGGTTTTCATCTGAAACCCCAAAGTCGCCAGTGAGCGCTCCTGCGCAGACTGCCCCCAGTTCGCAGCAGCCCGGGGATCCTGATGGCCTCCACGGGAAGCCCTCTCCTTTCCGTCACATCAGCGCACCCCTCCTGGACCCGCTGTTCCCAATTACTGAGGGCAGACCATAGGTCCTACACCCAGGCCAAACAGGCTATATCAGAGAAAGGAGTACCTCCCAGTTGCCCCTTCCCTGTAAGGGCTACCCTGCCCAAGGGGTTTTGGTGGAGAATTTGCTCCCCCTGCCCCAGTCCCAGCCCAAAGTCGCTCACATTCACCTCTCTTTTCACTGGCCCTGCAAGCCTCTCTTCTTCAGAGATAAGAGAAAAATCATTGCACGCCCTTGATTCAACATCAAACATGGAAACGCAATATCCCCCAGTAGCACCAGATTCCCATGCAGGATTTTAACATTTAATCCCCAAAATCACTTCTCATTAAAAGAGGAATAGCCAGCTAGAAATTCAGTCCACTCTAGCAAGTGAAGTAAAAGTAACTTTAAATGCTCCATTTGTCCTCTGGTACATAGTCCCTGCCCCTGGGAAGGGCGAAGGCAGGGGAAGAGCCCCCAGCTTCTCCAGCACAAGAGCACTCCGGACACTCGTAACAGCGATTTCAAGGGGGCAAAACAGCAAGGTGATGTTTTGCAAAGCAAAACCTTTTATGCATAAACAAGATAATTTTTCAGGGCAAAGTTCAAAACCGATTGTGCTCCATGGAGGAAGAGCAGCCCTCTGATCGGTGGTTTTTCCAAATCAAACTAGGCACCATTTCACATCACTTCTCTTTTAAGCCAAATTTCACCACTTCATCTTACTGTAAGTGACAGAAGTGAGAAGTACTTACACAACATAGCAGAGATCACAAACTTGCATTTTTGTGGGCTTTCAGACATTCTTTTTTCGCTGCCTGTGAGCCACATACAGTCGTTCACACATGGAGATGGCCAGCACAATTTAACTTCTTGCCTGTATTAGCTAGCAAGGCTGACAGTGGCTCTTCCCACATACCCACTTCAGGGGGCAAGACGACAGGCAAAGCAAATGATGCTACAACATTAGATTTCCATACATACAGCTGACCAGGCCAACCACAAACAGGAGCACTGACAGATGCTGCAACCCCACCACCTCCCAAAATCAAAAAGCCATCTTCTAAAAACAGCACTGTGGCTGAACCAACCACCCAGGCAGCTCCCTCCAGTCCTAGGCATACAAGAGTATCCAAAAGCAGCACCAAATGTTTTCTCATCATTCATCCTCCCACTCCTTCCCTACTTTTCCTACCTGTTCTCCAAAGGCTGCCCCCTTCACACAGCCTGGCTCCCAGCAGCAACCCAACCCTGCCATTCCCTCCCCAGCCTTTCAAAACTGCCTATAATTGCATTAAGTGGGAGGAGACAAGCTCAGGTGAAAGAAATTCTGCTCTCAAACTCCTGTTTACCTGGCAAGCCAAGCCTCTGCTAAGCATTTGCAGGGGTCTGGCTAACTCAGGCTGCCCTACTGGATTTCTCTAGGCTTCCCTCTCTTGATGAAGGCTGCAAATGTTCTCAGGCGTTTCTTCCAAGCAAACAACCTTTCAGGGTATGTTTTGCAGCCAAAGGCTCAGAGCAAAGCTTTGCTGCAGAAAAAGGTCACTGCACGCTTTTGCTTTATCCCCTCTCAGAACAGGCGCATCAGAGGAGTTACTGGGTGGTTTGTGTAGGGTCAGCCTGGGCAGAGCTGGTGGTGCTACCCCCAGGGCCAGCGAGGGCTGAGACACCCCCAGGCTCAGCACATTTGCTCTGTTGCTCCTGTTGAGCTTCAAAACATTCAACTTTTACATGCGGTTTATCCTCTCTGACTGCCATTAACGCTCCTCTCGCCGCCTTCCGCAGACTCGCTGCTTTTCTGGGCTGTGTCAACCTTAACAGGTTGTGCTTGTCCTCTGAGCCCTAAAACGCCCATCCCTGGCCGTACACCGATGAAGCGAGCTGCAGGTGTCCTGCTGCCTCTGCAACCCCCGAGGAGCTGGTTACAGCCCTCTGTTGGGTTTGGGCATCTCTCACCCAGCTGGAAACCCTGTCACGGTGCAAAGAGCCCTCACCTGGGCTCAGAAGGCCCTCCTGCTTTCCATGGACATTTGAAAGGGACTTTTCCCCAAGGAGGAGGTAGATTGTACCTACACGTATGTGTATACACGCACACACACACATAAAAAATGTCAGTGTGTCAGTCAGGAGATAGGCACCTCGTGGATTCGTTTTACCAGGTGACTTTCTGCATACATTTTAATTGCTTTTTGCAAGCCAAGCAAAAAGCTTTTTGGTCCAAGGTCGAATACAGAGAAGCCTGAAATGAGCTGCCTGACAGAATTTCTGACACAGTGCCACCAGGGCCACCTTTGCGACCGACGGTCCCTGCAGGACTTGCCCCAGTGCCACCCTGCCGGCAGAACTGGTAAAGACGGTGCAGCTCAGGGGAAAGCCTCAAGCGGGGCTTCAGCTGGCAGAGCCCTGAGGTGCTGAAGAAGAAAAGCATGGCTGCAAATGGGTTGCATTTGTTGTGCAAATCACAGGGGTAATGAAAATACACGGCGGCGCTATTTTGGCAGTTGCTTTTCAGTGTTGGACTGCAGGAAAGGAAGAGATTTGGGGATTGTGGCTCAGGGCTTGCTTCGTTACTATGGATCCCAAAGAACTCTGTAAAGCAACGCTCAAAATGCAGACCAGATGTGCTGGTCCCTCCCTTGCAGGGGAGCAGACCCAAAGCTGGCAATGGTGGAGTCACTTGGGCAAGACAAACCCTCATGATGCACCACTACATCATGTCGGACCACCTGGATGCAGAAATTTTGGCCAGAGAAAGGCTTGGGCAGCTCACAGGGCAGTCAGAAACTGAAGCTTTTGGCTCAGAAATATGTCAAGAAGCCACATGAAAAAGATGCAAAAGATGCCTCTTCACGCTTGCCCAGGACACAGGCCTTGGCCACAGCAGTGGTCCAGGCTGGTTTAGTTAAGCCACGCTCATAAAGCTCACTGGGAGGAGAAAAGCGCTGCAGCAGAGCAAATCCCACCGAGAGCAGGCAGTGACAGCGGGCTCCTTCTTGGCGTTCGCCATCGGTTTCTCAATCAGGCGAGCAGCAGGAGCCAGCCATCAGGGGAGAAGCTCAAGGTTTAAAATTAGCTCGCACCCGTGGTGCATCTTTCTCTTTTATTTTTAATCTGAACTTCATGTAAAAATAGAATTTCCTGCCGCCTGATAAGGGATTCCTGTTTTTGCAGCAGGTCCGCCTTCTTGGGAAGCCGGTGCCTATGGGGTTATTGATGGGTGCTTCAAAGCACGGTGGCAGCCCAGCTGACCGGGTAGGAGGAATGGCGTTCGGGATTTACATTATTCCTGCTTGCCTTAGGGAAAAAAAAAAAAGCACTTGTGCGCCCCTCCCTCAATGAATCACCTCCGAATTTAGCATTTCTGGAACTCTGTTTTGGAAAAATCTCTGTTTGCCTGCATATTTTTAGTAGCGGGGTTTGGGTTTGCATCCTTCCCAGGTAGATGTTGGCGAGTTTGTTGGACTCCAGGGAGGTGTATCCTGCCTTTTGAGCCTGGTCATCAACCAGGAGATAAAGATAAGTGCAGGAGAACAGTTGGTCCTCCCACCCTTCCCGCTCCCCCATGACACGGCGCCCACGCTCCCCGACACAGCTCCTGGAGCTACAGGGAAGAGCAGTACATATGGGCCTGCCTCGGGGGGTTGCTCCCCACCTCTGCAGGACACGGGAGTACCACAGTTTCAGAGCAGGCTGTTTTGAGCTTGAATGCCAAGGATCTTCAGTCTCCTGTAACGCAAAAACATCGCTGCTCTTAGCTACGTCTGCTCTGGGCAGGTGCTCGCACACCCCAAACCTTATTCCAAAGCCACCAAGGTCACTAGCGTTGTTTATGAAAGGAAAACGCTGGCAAGGGCTCTGCTGCCCACCGGCTCCTACTCTTTTCTTGCCTGCTTTCCTCTGCGACCAGGGAAGAAATCCTCAAGTGCTAAAAGGAGATGCGCCAAGAGGAAGGTGTAAGAGGAATTCGCGCGTTTCCTGGGTCTCGAGCAGCAGCTTTCCTCAACCCCCAGCACGCCGTTCCTCCTGGCAAGCAAGTAAAAGGGAGCAAGAGTTTTCCCTGAGAAGAGGAAAAATGCATTTTTTTTCTTCCATTTAAGAATAAATCTCGATTCTCCCACTGGGGCTGTGGATGTAGAAAATACGGCACTCAGGAATGAAAGCAGCTCTGGCTGCAGCCCTTCCCTGAGATACCCTTTAATATTGCAGGGGGCTGTCAGAGACAGGCAGGTGAGGCCTTCCTCCTCCTCCTCCTCCTCGCATGGGTTTGAATCTGATGGGGCCATTCCCGGGGACTCGGCCTCATCAGGCGAAAAGGCTCAGAAAGTCAATCTGGGCAAGGACAGTGTAAAGGGATGTCCCTTTAGGTCAACCTGAGAAATACCGCTGTTGCTATTCCCCAGGCCGGGGGGGGGGCAGGGGGGCGAGACCTGCCTTCAGCCTGCTGCCGCTGGGGAAGCTCGAGCCTTCGACATGGAAGGACGTATCCTGCAACCATGGGAAGCTTCATGCTGACTCCTCCTTGAAATGGCGAAACAAAGACCCGCCGGTCTGACCCCAACACACCGACATGCAGCCCCGGCTCCCAGGCTCGTTGCCACAGAGCCTGCAGTGCTTTTGCGCGCACGCGTGTCTTAGTTTGCTTTCTAAAAACAATTTATCCCAGTACAAAAATTAAAATATTTGACTTAAATAAGAGCAAGGGAATGGAAATGTTGCAGTACCAGAGAGCCACCATTGCATCACTTCTTTTAATCAACTGAAAATCGAAATGTAAGCCTTCTAACAAGATGTTAATAACTGTTTCTCTTGTGGCAGTGCTCACAGCCTGCACGTTTCCAGCCCGGCACCCTACAATGCGGTGATCAGAGGCACGGCTGAGCCTGCCAGGGACCGAGCTCTCTGAATTTATAGCAGGAGTATTTATAGAGGCAGCTGGCACTGGCAGCTCTCCTGGGACAGCAGCGTGGTCTTCCGCAAAGGGGCTGCCGGGGAAGGAGTAAGGGAGAGGGAATGTGCTGGAGCAACACCAAACCACCAGCCAAGGGTCTAAAAAAGCCTCAGGGGGACCCAAGTGCCAGGTCCCAGGGGCATTTCAGTGCTCCGCTGCAGTTAAACCCCAAGAGCTGGGGCAGCACTCCCACACCGATCCCAGCAGCGATGCCAGTTCCCACCGCTCAGGAGCTGCTGAAAACATTGTTTTGGCATGAGGTCTACAGCATCTTCCCACCCCTTCTCTGCTGGCTTGTCCTCCCTTGGGGGCTGAAGCGAGCGATGGATGCCTGCTTGTGGGAGTCTTTCTCAAGGGAGCCACCTCTCCATCACCCATCTTCGCCTCCTTCTTCATCTTCACCAGGAGAATCAGCTGAGGATGCTCAACCAGGGTGCAGCGACCAGCTGGGGTCACGAGCTCCCAGAGGCAAAACCCGCCCCAAGGTCTTAGGCAAGAGTTAGCAATGGTGCATCTGAAATCCCTGCTTCCAAAGAGCCCCCAAAAGGCAATTTGTTCCCACACGCCACATCCAGTGGAAATAGGTGCAGGGGAAGACGAAGGCTCGTAGAGTCAGGCGGCTGCTGGGGTGAAACAGCTGTTCACCTCTCCTGGACCTTTCCTGCAGGCACGGAGGTCTCTGGTCCTCCATTTTGCGCCCTTCTTGCCCTGTTAGTTAAGAGTTTCGTTGCCTGCTGTTGCCTGAATTCAGCACACGGGGCAGGTAGAGAGCACCAGAGCGTGACTTTCAACAGCTGCCGCATTTTATGGCCTGCACTAGGAAACACAGCTGAAATCCTTTGGGCTTTTTCCAGCCCGAAACTGCCTCAACTCCAGGATCTGCTGCTTCTTTAATTGTGGCTGCATGTGAAAGGATGGCGATTTGCTCATTTGCGTCATTTTTCTGAAGTGATTTTTTCAGCGTTTCCAGGCCCTTTCATTCATGACATCGTGTTTTCGTTCTGTGGAAACGTGGTGCTGCAGGTAACGAGAAGCCACTTCCCTTGTTTCCAGCCGGTTTGAAAAGGTTTAAATCAAATGCACCTCAGCACCTGCGGGGAGACAAATGCGATCCCGCTGAATAATTCTGTCACAACCATTTGAGAATAACCATTTGAAAGGGGGAAAAAAAAAAAATCATATTTAAATCAATGTAATTTAACACATTACATTGCCATGCTGCAATCACTGCACCCCAAAATGGAAGGGGCAGCACCGAGGAGGAGGTCACGTGCCATTGTCAGTAGCAAGGCTGGTCACCAAAACTGATGTCCTTCCCAGAGAGGTGGAGGTGGCTAGGAGGGTGGTAGACAGCAAGGCGATGGGAGATGTTGCAATGAGGCAACTCCTCTTGTCAGCTGAGATGTGCAGCTGAAGACATGAACAGGAGCGACAGAAGTGCAGGGCTCTTATATTCCCGTCTCCCCAAGTACCCCCAGATGGGTCCAGCAAAGTCCCGAGCTCGGGGAGAGCAGTTCCCTCGATCTGTGTCGGCCATGCAGGCTCCTCAGAGAGGAAAGGCGGGTGAGCAGGTTTTTTCACAGAATGAAAATATCCACAGAAATGCCCAATTTACAGACAGTTAGGCGAGGTTTACTAACAAAAGTAAAATAATGGGAAGAGGAGGCCATTTTTGGCTGCGTTCGCTAGCTTTGAATGAGGGACGATAGTCATTTCCCCTCTTTCTCCTTCCAGAAACTCTGGGGAAAAAAAACAATAGGAAGAGAAGTTTCTCTTTTCTTCACTTTTGGATAAAAATAACCCCGAGGAAATTTAAAAAAAAAAAAAATTCTGACCAATTTTGAGATCAAGAAGGAGGATGTTGGACCCAGCTGGGGCTACAGAGCGCGGCGGAGCTGCGAGCTCCTGGTGCTTTCTCAAAGCGCCTGCCCAGGGTGAGGCCGGCAGAGCCGCCCCGGCAGCTGCCGAGGCTTCGCGGGGGTAAAACAGGGGCTCGATCCCCCGGCCAGGAAAATTCCTCTCCCCTGACACGCCCCAGCACCGGTGGTGCTGCGAGGCCTCGTGTTCTTCCCTCTGCCAGACCTTTCCCTGTCGGGCAAGCAGCTAGTGCTCTCCACAAGCGAGTAACTTAAAAAATAAATGCAAAAAAAAAAAAAAAAGAAAAAAAAAAGAAAAAAGTTTTGGGATTGTTTGTGTAACCTTCCTGTTTGTGCCTAGCCGTGAAGGACTGCCCAGCTCCTGTGAAAACATCTCAGGAATGCTTTTGGTTTGCAGGAGCACGTCAACATAGAGGAGAGGAAGGCAGAGCATCCCTCGGCTCTTTGCGGCTGGACGGGGCCGAGAGGCTCCCACACCCACGAGACCCAGCCCCAGGGAGGTGCCACCGAGGGGGATGCTGTATGCGGTGTACCCCCGAATGAATCCTGCAGTCGCTCACGCTCGGACAAGGCTCGCGTCGAGGCTGGACGGGGCCGGGCATCGGCCTGCACTGGCTCAGTCCCGGCTTTGCTGCTGGTCCTGTTTGCCGCAGCTAAACGCCGTTAGCTGCAGGGCGGCGCGAGGCTCAGGGCCGGCAAGGGATGGGGGCACACAGGCGTGATGAGCTGGGTGTCCCTGGGTGGGGTCTGGTGCCCGGTGCCCAGGGAGGGGGTGGTGGGAGCCAAGCAGGGCCAGCCCAAAGCCCCGCAGCCGAACCCCCCGGGATGCCTCCCGTCCTTTTTCCCCCACGCAGCGCCACATCGGGAGGGGCTGCGCTTTGGGGGAAGACGCGGGAAAGCAGAATTTCGGTTTGTGGTTCACATCCCACAGACTCCAAAACCAACTTGTTGGATGGGAAGACTGACGAAGCCACCTCCCGGTGCCCACAGCCCCGCATCCCGCAGGAGCCGGTGGGAGAGGAGGAGGAGGAGGAGGAGGCAGCAGCGTGGGGCTGGTGCTGGGGGCCAAGCTCTGCCCCTTCCTGTGCATCTGCCCCCAGCCTTAATGGCACCAGCAGGGAAAAACCAGGCATTTGTCCCCCTGCTCTGCCCTCCCCCTCCGGACCAAAGCACCCAGGCCACCCCGTGCATCACAGGAGTGGCATCCAGAGGCGTCTGGCAGCCGGGTCCATTTGTCCCACACCGTCTCTCCCCCGGAGAAGTAGATGTGTCATTTTCCTTTCACAGGACGCGGAGCAGCCTTATCCAAATATAAACAACCTGGGAGTATTTGCTGGCTTATTGTCTGGACAAAAAAGTAAAACAAACAGACCTTAAACTCTTTTCCCCCTGCCACTTCTGGTACAGTAAAACAGTCAGGACCAGAGACTCCAGAGTTCCCGAAAAACCTCGCTCATCAGAAGTAACGTCCCGCAAAGCCAGGTGTGGAGGTAGCCCAAGCGAGCCGTGCTGCCGCCTTCTCTGAAAGTCGCTCAGAAAAAGGCGGAGATCTCTGAATAATGGAAGAGTTGCCACACGAATCATAGAAAGAACCAGCGACCAAGAAAATGTGATAGCCAGCAGCGTAACACGGCAGCACTCCCGCGGGAGAGGCCAGGAGCGATGGGCAGATGTCTGGGTGCGCCCTCAGGCAAGCTCAGCTTTCGGGAAGCATCAGCAAAAGCCAGTCCCTGGGCCAAAAGCTGCCTGAGAAACCAACCCCCCATGTCCAGCAACAGATGCATGCGAGAACCTTCCTCACCCGGCCAGGCAGCAGCACACAAAAAACGAGGCATAAAAAGGGAAAATGCTGCCGTAAAATGTAAAGCAAAAGTACTTCCCCCTGAAAAATGGGGCAGGGGCAGGGTGCGAAGCCTGGGGAAGAGGTCCCTGTTTTGCAGTGAGGGAGCTGAGGCTCAGGAAAGAGGAGCCATGGGAGACACGAGCCCAAATCCTCGTCTTGCCTTGCCCATCTGCCCCCAGCCCACACCTCCCCTTCCCTCTCTCCCCCCACAGGAGGGAGATCAAAGTCTGGCTCCAGCAAGCGATGTTTTATATCTGAAGTTTCCTTCCCGCCATCCCAACGTTTTTCACCACCAACTCTTTTCCAGGAGGTCCTGAGACGGTTCAGACCCAAATCTCCCCTGCGCAGCCCCCAGCAGTGCTGCTGTGGACACCCACGGGAAAAAAAAGGCCAATCTCCATGAAGCTGAGGGTCAAGCACAGGCTTTGCCCCCACATCGGTGGGGTGGAGAAGTAGATCCCAAGGGCGCTTTGTGGATCCCCCTCTTACTCTGGTCCCAAAGAGAATAGTGGTCCAAAGAGGAGAAGTGTCTGGGTGGAATAAATAAGCATCTGCCTACACTAATTGCTTGCAGTCAGGGCCCTAAAATGTAAAGAGTCACACCTTAAAGTGAGTCTCGTTAAGGAACGTAACAGCCAGGACAAGACTTGCTTCATACTAAAAATAAATGAGAAAGAAATGGTGGACTAAATTTTCCAAATTACTACACATGCATAGGCGCTGCCTGGTTTGTCTGTGAGTGCCTCGGGTTTCTCCCTGTGGTGCTACTCCATTTTAGGTCAGCGGAAAAGAGAGGAAGGCCAGGAGGAGCTGGGAGGTGCTTGGGACACAAAGCAAGACTGGGATCTGCTTAGAGAAATGCTCAGCAGTAAAAGGTCCTGCATTATTCGGGTGGCACCATGAAGCTCCAGGAGGAGCTGCTGGGATGGAGGTGATGGCTTCTGGTCCCATGGGCAGGTGACAGGATGGAGGTGAGGGCATGGATGGCCACTAGTCCCATGGGAGCTGCTGGGATGGAGGTGATGGCCACTAGTCCCACGAGCATCCTTCCCCTGCATGTGTGGATCCAAACACATGCTTTTTTTTTTTTTTTTTCCCATGATATTCCCAGCTGCTACCACAGAGAGATGATGGCTGTAATCCCCTTAGTTTTTAAGGCATTTAGGCTCATTGAGTCCCCTGGTCCGCCTCTCCCAGGAAAATGCCCTTGTCCCTAATGAGGCGGGGAGAGAGGGGTCCTCCGAGCGGGCCCACGGCGGAGGCTGCACGGCTGCCTCAGCCTCTCCCCACCACGGTTAGGTGCTGGCGTTGATGCAGGCCCAGCTGAGTCAATGCACGGTTTAACAGCTTACATAGTAATTAAACAAAGCCTCTCAATATAGCATCACTAATTACATGAATACTCCCTAAATTACCAATAGTTCACGGCACCTTGTAAAATCCTCATGTAATAGCCTTAGAAAAAAATGACACTCAGCGCTGGCAGTAAGCCACACAGCCCGCACGGCTATTGCAAAGCACTTGGGATGTTTATGAGCCTTTTTTTAAAAAAAAAAAAAAAAAAAAAATCTAAAATGTACATTTCCCCCAATGACTCTGCTCCAGAGAGTATTAAAAGGAGCACCTTGACTCAGCCTACCACATAAACATCCTGCTGCCCCCGGACAGCCCGATACCGTCTTCCTCCCAGGATGAGGAGCTGAATAAGAAGTGACAATCACAGCTCCTGCCCGCGGGAAAACAGGAAGCGCCAGAGTTGTACAACCACTCCAAACATTGTCCTACCTGCTCCACTCCTTGGGCGCAATGTGAACTTGCTTTCCTTTCCTTTCCGCCTTGCGTAACTATTTCTGGTCCAGCGCTGGCCAGTCCTGGGATGCTGCTGCACGGGGCGGTCCCTGCCGCCTCCGGCTTCTCCCCACCTGCCTAAAGCCAGCCTGGTGCTCTCCGTCCCACGCAGAAGGACAACAGTCCACCTTTCTAACCCGCCGCCAACACTGGCAGCTCGGCGGCAGCGCTGGATGCAAGCGCTGGAGGAGATGGAGACAGGCCCAGGGCGCTGGGCAGATTGGCTCACCCCACAGCTGCCCACATCTGGCAGGAGCTAGACAGAAGAAAATCCCAAATCCTCCCCACCAGGAAGCAGCCAAGAACAGACACTTTTGGCCAAATCTCTTAAATGACCGCGAGGCTAAAGGAGCCAATGTTTACAGATGTGCTCCGGTTCACGCGTCAAAGTGCTAAACCTTGTCCCGAGCAGCCCCCGCGACGAAGGCAGCCCTGTGGGCAGGCGATGGGGTAAGTCTGTGCCCCAGTGTTGAAGAAAGCTGGGCAGCCAAGCTTCTCCACGAGCACACACAGAGAAGCTCGCGGAACCGGGAGATATGATGGAGAAGAGGCCACGCACCCAGCTTGCACCACCCCCAGTTTATCCACAAATGCCCGCTCCCCACCTCGACTTTTTGGTTTGATTTTGAGGAATCCCCCTCCACTCAGTGCAATGCATCCCCAGCCAGCAGCCTGGCAGCCCTGCTCTCAGGACCATCCTTCCCAAAGGCAGGAGACTCTTCCCACATTAAACGATGCTCTGGGAGCGGGGCAGCTCGTTCCTCCTCCGGCCGCTCCCGCGTTTCTGCCGAGTGATGGGCCCAACTTCGCATGCAAAACGTAGACGTCGTATCAGAGTTCCCAAACAAGAAGCGAGAGAAGAAGGTGGTTTCCTATCCGCTCTTCCTTTACTTGCAATGTAAAAACATCCCTCGCTGAAAGAGGCGGCGTTTGCCATCACTTTGCAAAGTTCACATTCCCACAAGCGCAGGCGGGTGCGAGGAGGAACAAGGAACAAGGGGGGGGGGGGGACCGGCACACCAGCGCCCGCAGGTCACGGTCACACAAGACAATACTTTGCAAAATTTGGAAGTGTGGGAGGAATGCGGGAAGGCTGAAGACGAGGATGTTTATTAACATATAAGAATATCTCCAAAGGGCTTGCGTCCTATGAGGAAAAAAAAAAGGGAGCCTGAGGCAATCCATTTTGAGCCATTAGTGGGGCTAAATCTGGAAATCCTTATTCAGGCGATCCGATTGCTGGTGTAAATAAAAGAGAATAGCTTTTTCTCACATTCATAGCAGTAAGAGTTTTCCGAAATAAGGTAAAGCTTCAGATTAATTCCCTAATTAATTCCCTTGTATAATTGCATTAAATAGTAGGATACGAGTGCGTTTCCACACCTGGCTCAGCCTCTGTGCCCAAAAAGGGTGCTGCTTCCCTGCAGCATAGGGCAGGAAGCCTTTCAGTTCCAGAATTGCAGTCTCAGCCTTGTTGACCACTTCTAAGCAGTCAGTGGAAGACAAGCAGCGAAAGCCTAGCAGTAAGTTTAAATTTAAAGTGTCTACAGACACTTGAGAAAACTTTCCAGCACCACAAAAAAAAAAAAGAAAAGTGGGGAAGGGGGCGGGGGGGAATCAATGCATTAGCCATTTAAATGGCAGATACAAGTTAAAGAAGAGAGGTTCCCTGCTTCTCTCTTCCCTGTACCCACCTCCACAGCAGCCTCAGGCATATTTGGGAGGTGGCTCTGCAGCCACAGGACAATGCCAGCTGTGTGAGGTCCCTGCACCCCCCGGCCCGTTAGTGCTGCTGTTGATTAGGAGGAAGACGAAGACCACCACATGGGTTTCACATGGGGATCTGAGGAGGGTCTGGATGCTAACGCCCATGGGGCATCACTGGCCTGCCACCAAGAGGGAGTTCCACCTCCAGTTAACAAACCTGGCCAGTTATGCTCTGTTAACAAAGGGAAATCCGTATTTGGGGCATAAGCCCCCAAGCAGCCCTTCAGCTGAAGCAGCCGTGGCAAAGCAGCTGCTCCCCCAAACCAGTCCCAAGCAGCTCAGGAGCAGTTTCCTCCTGTTTGCTGGTCACAACGGCACAGCAGGCACCGTATCTCGTGCTCCTCTGAAGAGACCCAAGCTGATAAAACTTTGTAAGTGCTGTTTTCTTGCAATGCAAAGCAAAGGGGGGTTTTCACTGGTTTTTTCTGCCCCTCAAACAGAGAACATCTCTTTGCTTTCACCTTATGAAAGTAAAATAAAAATAAACTGCGTTTCTCCCTACCAGTTTCAGCTGCACTTTTGCTCACCCAGGGCTGCGGTTGGGACAGTCCCTGCTGAAACGTTGTATTCTAATGCAGGAAGAAGGCACATGCTACTGCCACCTGCTTAACTAAGAGAACTTGCAGAGCTCCTTCTGCCCTTTTATTTCTTAACCTTACTGCAGACCGTTAATAAGAAGGACCTCCTTGCGCTCCAGCCGGGTCCGCTGACGGCTGGACGGGCTCCTGCTGCAGCCCCCGCAGAGCTCTGCTGCTCCGGTGTGCAGCCGGGCCAGGGATGCTGCGGATGCTGCGGATGCTGCGGATGCTGCCCAGCTGCCCGCGAGCAGCTTTGGGAGCTGCAGAGGAGAAGCGCGGCCGAGCAACCTGCGCTGGGGAAAAAGCAGGGTATGCTGCCTCGTACAGAGCCCTGCACGGCAGTGATTTCGCAGTGGTCGTGCAAGCCCTTGTGGGGTGGTCAGCCACACAGTGACACAAGAAACACTTATTTTCAGTTAATATTTATGCTTCGCTCAGGCACCCTCCTGCCCTAAGACCCATCAGGCTGGGAGGAGTAAGCATGGCACTGCAGCTTGAAGTAAAATACATGTTTTCTGCTGGGAAGGGAAACGAAGGGTGGCCACTCACTCCTGCCCCCTTGCAGCCCGACCTCACGGCTGTACTGTGCTTCTCCTAGATTGGGGGGGGGACACGACACACACAGGCTGCAAGGGCACATGCAGCGGGGTCTGGCCGCAAGACCTGACCTCCCAACACGGGGATCCCACCACCGAGAGGAAACACGTCCTCCTCGCTGAGAGATGAAAAGCATCTCACAGCCTTTCCCCGAGTCCCAGCGACTTTCCCGAGGCTCAAAGCAGACCCAGCAGACTTCAAAAGTCACAAACGGGGCCCACGACGGCCGCGCCGTCAGTCGCGCAGGCCGCAGCGGGGAAGGGGTGCGCGCAGCCCAGCGCCAGCGCCGGCCGGAGGCGGGCAGGGGCTCCCTGGGTGCGGAGCACCCTCTGGCGGGAAAATCTTGGTGGCCCAAACGAGACCGTAATCCACTCGTGGCACAAGACTCGGCTCGGTCAAGACCTCCCCGGGGGGGGTGGGTTGCGTTTCCACCACACGGGCTTGCTTCGTTGGCAGGCCCCCGTGCAACGCAGCCCTTGCGCCCGCACCGGCTGGGCGCTGCCCGGCTCGGTACCCTGCCCCAGCCTGCGTGCCCGGCAGGCCTCCTCGCTCTCCCCGAGCTTCGAGGCAGCAACCCCTTCCTCCTTTGGCCGCTATAGCCCCTCACGGCTGCAGGGCCCTTCAGCCGGACTGCGTCCCTGCCACGTGCCAGCCCACGGCCCGGCTGCCGGAGGGACGCTGCTGGTGGCAGGCGGCAACGCTTGCCGTGAAAAGGCAGTCTGTAAAATAATCGCTCCCCGATTTTGAAGTCTTTGTAGCCGTGATAATCACGGGGCTGGGTGGGAGGAGGTCACGCTCCTCAGGCTGCTGCGGTCCCCTTCGCCTCGGTCTTCACGGTTGTCACACTCCCCAGTCAGGCTGCAGCTCCTCGGGGACGGGACGGGAAGGAGCAGCACGCACGCACGCCTGCCTGCATACGTGTGCGCTCCCTTTTCAGTCGAACGGGGCCCCCGCTCTGCCTGGGGTCTCCAGGTGCTCTCACAAAACAAGCAGCAGTCACAAATTTCAAGCAGCCCCGAGCAAAAAGGGCACAGGCAGCAATTCAGCGCTTCCAGTCCTTGGTTAGTCACGGACCTGCCACATGACGCTGGATATGCCACGTCATGTCACCTCCCCTGCCCCAGCTTCTGCCTTGAAAGACCCACCAGCACCACAGAGGCAGGACCCATGGCCCAGCAGTCGCCTGTTCAGCCCCAGTCCCGGGGCACGCCGCTCCCTGCAGCGGAATTCCCCTAAGCAGAACTTCACCGAGCGGCAAAGCCAGCGGAGAACAAGGTGCGCCAGGGGACTGGGGAGCTCTCGCCCCACCTGGCTCCGCAGGACCCTGCACGGGGCTCTGGGTGCAGGGCCCACTTCTCACAGGGACCTCAGTCATCTGGCACGGCCAAGTGCTGAGGATGGCACGGGCGCTGAATAAAAAGGCAGAATCTGCCTCAAAAGGTCATGTTGTAAACACAGGGCAGGAGGCACCTTTCGTGCCCCAGGCCATTTCCCTGCCCCTTAGGCGAGCTGCCGCCCAAACAGTACTTTAACCCAGCTCTGGGTGTGTTTCCTCTTAAATAAACACAGGAGGTTCCCCAGCACCCTTCCTCCAGGTCCCCACCTGCTCGCCAGCACGGCGTTCGGCTCCCAGCGCCGCAGCAGCACCCAAGAAATGCGTTTCCTTCCCCGCCTCCTCATCGCAGCCGCCCTGGGCATTGCCACATTCCTGAGCTGGAGGCTGCTGCTCCGGAGCCCGGCCGCCGGCCAAGGAGGTAACACCTGGGCACCGTGGTGGTTCTGCACGGCTGGCAGCATTTCCGTGCCGTAGGGGAAACGACCTGGAGCTTTTTTTGGAGGTTCTTGGTCGGGAAATGCCTACAGCACAGAAAACACTGTTTGCACAGCCCCAAGGGCAGGATAACCTGTAGAGAAAGGCCTTGCTGTGGAGCCCTGCAGCTTTATGTCCTTAGTGGGGTCATCGATCTCAGGTGTGGTGGGGAAACCAGGTGTCAGACTGCTGGAGGTAACTCTCAAATCTTTGCTGGGAAGGGAGAAACGCTGGTGGGGAGGCAGGAGGGAGCAGGGGAATCAGCGATTAATGCCTCTCTTGCCTAAAAAATATGCATCCCCCGCTCCGGTCCCGCTCAGTCCAGGGCAAAGTCATCACTAGATTTGGCAGACGTTGTCGGTCTGGGGCTGGGCAAGTCGAAGAGCAGCCCAGGAGAGCTTCGGGCACCGCTGTGTTTCTTCCTGTGTTCCCAGTGTCCTTTTCCTAATTTTAACCGTGCTTTTCTTCCCTGTGCAATAGCCTCCCTGAATCAGTGGGAAATATTTAACTTCCCAAGGACCCAGGAGAAACCAACAAACTGACTGTCTCCCCAGGGCTGCCAAATGCCTGCACTGAGCAGATGAGGCAGACATGCTGCTGCTAAAAAAAAAATAAAGTAGCAAGGCAGGCATTCGTCCTCTGCATTCAAACCCACTGTGGCCCCTTCACATCAAAAATAAGATGATAAAGAGGAAAAAGCAAAGCTGAAATTTGAGAAATTAAACCAACCGTCACAGAGACCTTTTATTTGCTTTTGCCTTTTATATTTGCTTTGGAGTCTTCTCACTTCTATTTGCTTTTTGCTTTTTATCTGATTTTGCCTTTTTATCTACAGGAGACAAAAATTACATACGGAAGTCATCCAAGAAGTTATGTCATTTGGATCCCTAAATCGCCCCGAGCCATTAAGAATAATGTCTTGCTTTCGCATATATTTGATAGCTGGTGTTAACCAATTAACAGATGCAAAAGGGTTTGCAGGGGGTTGTGTATTTGTAGCTACAAACCAATTTACTACTCCTCAGTCTCTCAGAATATTTCTGACTCTCTTTGGTAAACTGACCTCAGTTTAGCTCAGTTGAAAGCAAGGAGTTAAAAGCAAAAATTTCGATTTAGTGGAGAAGGGGGTCCGTGGCACAAAGCTAGGGGCAAGATGAGTGCTCAGACACGGTGGTCCGGGGAAAGTGGGGTCTGGGTGTCCATGATCTTACAAATTCATGGCAACAGAAACCCATTTCCTGGCAAAACCAAGCTCTTTGCCAGGCAGGGCTGGTCTCCCCTCTCCTACCCATCTTCTTAGTTCATGGTATATCCTTTCCACACTGGAATAACTGGAAAAGAGCCTGCCACAGCATCCTATGCTGGGGTGCTGGCTCGGGGCAGAGGTCCACTATGGGCTTTCCTCAACCCCATCTTCAAATGGTGTTTCCCAGGTGACCTGGCCCCCAAGGCAGAGGAGGGCTTCACTTTGGCACTGGACACCTTCCTTCACCTTCAGCAGCTCAGGAAGAAGAGACTGAGAGCTTTCTGCAGCCGATCAGGCAAAGTCACCACACCGTCGAGGAGCTGGGAGGAGAAAGCCCGCCTGCTCTCGAGTTTGAGGGTAAGCACCACGCTGGACCTCCTTTACTGCCAAGTGCCGTCGACAGGGATGGAGGAATGGCAGCAGCTTTTGGAGAAGCTAGAGGAGAAGGAAAACGTGACGCTCCCGGTGCCACTTCCCTACCCTCGGCAGCACGCTCCGCAGACACACCTGAGCGAGTTCAACCTGACGGAGATAGAAGCCATGTTAGGGTCCTACATCAAAGTGCTGTTTGTCAGGGACCCTTTCCAGAGGCTGATCTCCACGTTCATGCGAGGCATGGGCAGCAGCCCTTCTTTCAGCAGCTTTGTTCAGGATGTTTTAGACAGCGGACAGCACAATGCCCCCGTGGCTTGGAAACCGCTCGTCAGCCTCTGCCGGCCCTGTCTCGTCCGGTACGACTACGTGGTGATGTTTGGTTTCCTCAGGCAGGAGCTGGGTCATCTGCTGCGGCGGGCCGGGCTGCCCGTGGACAGCCGCCTCCCCGAGTTCACCGACACCCGAGTGCAGGGGACCTACAGCTGGTTATCAGAGCAAATGTTCAGCGAGCTGTCCCTCCAACAGAAGAAGCAACTGTCTCATTTCTACCGCTGGGACCTTGCTGCTTTCCCATTTTCCAGGAGTTTGCTGTCAGACCTCCTCAGCACCCCAGAGACCTGGTAGAAATACCCAAGCTGGAGGGACTGTTTTGGAGACCGTTAATCCAAATCCAAGCACTTTGAGATACCGGCTGGGCCACAGACAGACGCTTGCTCCGCAGCTGCGTGCAGCATGCTTGTCCATGTCACAGCTCTAAAAGACACGTCAGAGAGCCGAGACGGATCACTGCTAGCAAAAGGGTATCGAGGCTTTTCACGCGGTTGAATCGCATTTAAATACAGCAAGAGCAGGCCCTATCAGGAAACGCATGGCATTGGGGCTTGCAAAACTGCATGAAATGGACTGCGATGGGCAAAGGGCTCTCAGCAAACCTAGCGTTTTGGGGTAGCGTGGGTTGGACCTGCTGCAAACCACAGCAGCGTCTGCATGTGCTCTGCCTTTTCATATTCTGGGCTCCCTTTTGGGCCAAGAGGTTTGGCAACGGCTTCTTTGTGACAAATCTCCCCGTGCGGATGCAAGAAGCGCTCCCAAAGAAGCACGTCACCTGGAGTGTCTACTCTGCACAAGTAGGTGAGATATGACACAGGGTGGCACACCCTTCTGGGGAACCGCTGGTGACGTTCCCAATCCTTTCATGCTCAGGGAAGGCCAGGCCCAGCCCGGCCCATCATTTGGCCTTATCTGTTCTGCGTGAACCGTTCCTGTTTTACGACCTCACATCTCCTGCGTGTTTAGGCTCACGAGAGTGCCGGGGACGCGACATGATGCTTGCTCCATTCGCAAGTTTTGGGTGAGGTTCCCCCCTTTACAGGGCTGACTCAAACGGGCCAAGCCTAGCTTTCAGCTCTGCTCACTAGCAATGAGACAAGGATATGGCAGTCTGGACCAGGTACCAGCCACGCCACGCAGACAGCCAGACTTCCACCTTGTCTCGGCAGCTGGTGGGCCCAGTGGAGGTGGCTAGAAGCATCAGGATGCATCACTGTGCTGCTGTGGAAAACACGATGCGGCTACTGTAAGCTTCTCCTGGCAGAGAAGTGCGAGGACTGACTCTGCTTTCTCTCGGACTTGGCTGCCAGCATGGCCGGGCGGAGGCCCAGGCTCTCAGCTGGCTCACCTGGAGCAACCACCCACCCTCTCCCAGCCGTGGCCGCTGAGCCGATCTGCCTCGCAGCCTCTGGGAAGGGTCCATCCTTGCCAAACACCAAGGATGAGCTGAAGTTGTCCGGCTTTCAAATCGTGGACAGACTTTTCCTATACCATACTAGTTTCCAGAATATTTTTAAGCTTTATTTTGCAATGTTGTAACATTCACAGAGAATTCCGCATACATTCATGTGACAAAGACACTGATTTGACAATGCTCATTAAAGAACAATAGTGAAACTTGTTGATTAGAACTGACCTAAAACAATTACTGAAACCTTGGCCTCCCTCTCTCATTGAGGGACATGCGATTAATAGTGTTAAGACATCACATCAGATGGTCTCCTTTCACCCTCCCACAAACTATCCAGCTACAGCAATTATTACTTAAATGCTGTTATTGTGCGTAATACTTTACAGTCTAGCAAGATGGCGTAGTTCCTCTTCTGAGGATACAGTTCCGGAAGGAGAGAAGTGGCAAATTTCCAATTATACATTAATATTAGAGTCATGCATCCATGCTGTATTTCGCTGAAAAGTACTAGGAAAGGAACATTTTTCTCTTCATAAGTAGCTTGTCCTTCAGCGACTGCAAGCTGAAATCCCACGCAGCGAGACGCGCGTGCAGAGATCTGACGCAGCACCTAGCAGAGGACAGTGCTGTGCACTCACAACAAGAGAGCTGTTCTCGGACAGCTTTGTAGCGCAGACCACGTTTTAAGTCGGGCTATGCTATAGCAGTACCATCTCTTCCTGCCAGCCCTCCACAGCAGGTCCCAGTCGTTCCCTAAAGATGCTTGGCGCTTAGCTCCAAGGGAAAGGAATGTAGGAAATGTCATGACACCGAGAGGTGAAGTGAAAATCTCAGCTTCATGTTCTTAGGGTCCCTGTCTCACCCACAGCCCAGCCAGGTATTATGATGATCTCTCTGCAAATTCCTGCTTAGTCTCCAGGCTTCCCTTTTTTCCCACACCCTCAAAACCAGTTTCTGTGATTAGTTTGCAACCCTGATTTTATACCGTTGCCCCCTCCCCCGCCCCCTGCAGATGTTTGATATCATTTACATTCAATTCCACTGCACCCCAAAAGGAAGGTCTTTCCTCTCTTCCGTCAGCTAAAGGCTGTGGAAGGGTAGTAAGAGGGACCTGAGCTGGGGTGGGCTTGAGGGCAAGGACTGGTGCCTGGGAAAGAGTGGCTCACTGATGCTGCAGCAAATACGGCTCCACAGGCTGAGGTCTGCACTGAACTAGCCTTCCCTGACCGTTGCATGCACACGTAACTTGGCAAATGCACTTCAAATGAATGCACGAAGCGAACAACAAGAGAGAGACTTGATACATCTAATTTAAAAAATTTCACCTGACCAGGCAGTCACTGTGGCTACACGTGGGACACCACAAAGCCATTCTGAAATGATGAAAAACGTGCTCCCAGAACCACAGGGGATAAAGAGCACTTACTCATCCTGCTAGTGACATCCCATCACATCCCAGGACCCTCACACAGGGAACGGGCCTCTTGTGAATGCTGGCAGCTTTCTCCTGAGATGCTGCTGGAAGCTCCTCGATGTCACACACCCTGCCTGTAGCTCCCCGCCTTCTGCGTTAACACACATTACATTCCCTTTGTACTTCTTCTCGGGCTGGTCTGAATGAGCATGTCCAGTGATCCCATGAGGTGGATGCTGCAGAAACAGTGCCAATACCAATCTGCCTTACAGACTTTGTGTTTTGCATCCCTTCCTAAACATCCAAGAACATGAATACACAGGCTCCAATAGTTGTTCTTGCACACAAATGATCACATTTTCTTCCTAAGAGCTTTTTTACATATTGACAGCTTTCAGGAGAAAACAAAAATGTGTTTTTGGCCATTACCTCAGAGCTTAAGAAACACCAATATCATATTTTGGTTAATAAAACAATTACATAGCAAGCCCAGCGGGCACAAAATACTTTCTGCAGTTCACATATATAAATGCCCATCTTCTAGATTGTAGAACCATAATATTTTAAGCTGAGAAATAAATCTACACTTTTCCAAGCTATATACCCTGGAGTGCTTCAAAAATATATTTCAAACTGTGCATACATTGTTAAGTCCCAAGATGGAAGCCAATTTTAAGCAGTTTATATGTGAACAAAATTTTATATAAGGCAATGGAGTTACATCCTCTTGCACCATATTTTTTTGATGGCCCTAGGAGTGCAAAAACAGAAAAAGGACATTTTCATAAAGCTGTGGGCCAGAGAAACAGATAAAAGTTTGCACATGATGAGCAGGTACAGTACGTGGCTGACATCACCTAGAGATAACATGATGCTACAGTGTTAAAACTGACAGTGACAAAACCTGTGAAGAGGGATGCCTAGCATTAAATCTAACATGAAAAACGCATTCAACCCAAAAGGCATGAGGTCATCACATAGTCAGCACATTTTTCAGACAAGTAGTCCCTGTAGCAAAACGTACCCATTCTCTTACATTCAGCAAAACTAAGAGTTGTCTTGAAAAGAAGGCAAGGCCATAGCATGACAGCAAGGGATTGACCCTAGAGGGCATTCAGAGCCAACTAATTCCCGGCTGTGTCCATCCTCCTCCTGTCCCTTGCCTTGGCTGGTATAAATTGCCTTGGGAACAACGATGAGTAACTTTCGCCATTACTCCAAGGTCTTTGATGTCCTTTCCTATTTAAAAGATGGGGAAAGACGTGGAAGTATGGGGCAGGAAAAGGCTGTGTCAAATGAAGCAGCATCTTGCTGGAAGTCCTCTTGGTATCTCTAGTTTTTATCTTTAATGAGAGAAGACAAGGTAGCATGTGAACTAAGAATGCATTAAAGCCCTGGTGCAGACAAAGCAATCGTCATTTAACTTAGGATAAATCAGCTGTTGGTCACATTTTAGGGTTTTCCTCTGAACCACTTTCATTACACAGGTAAGACCATCTTTGTTAGCTAACATCAAAACTCCTCCTCATCTTCCTCTAGTGTATATCTGGCTTTGTGTACAGAGGGGACACAACAGGGTCCAGCCCTCAAGTGCCTCTCACGCCTTCCCCCATCTCAGCTAGAGGACTGTTTGTCTGGGTTCAGTGCATTTAAGTCCTTCTTGGCATAGCATCACAAGGTGATCCATCTTTTCCCCGTAGTAGAAAAAAAAGAAACAACCACCCTGTCATTTCACATTGGCTGGTAATAAGCACATCTCCCATCCTTGCAGCAATTTTAAATGAAATGCGTAAGATTTTTCAGTTACATCTGGATAACATCACCTGCCACTTACACTTCATTTGAATTTACATCACAGCTGTAATCTGGCAGCAATTCCCTCTCCTAGAGAAAACAATGATTGGACAATTAAATGTGAAAGCTCCATGAATCAGTGGATGAGCCACATGAACACAGATTTTTTTTTTTTTTCCCCTCATTATAGTCCTACTGCCTTGTTGTCCCTCTGGTGTAAGCTCAGTTTCATGAGGAGAGTTTTCTCCTCAAACTTCCCTTTTACACACGCACAGACCACGGCTTAAAGGTCCCTGGCTCAGCAGAAGGGCACTGTAAAAAGAAAAACAAAATTTAGTTAGCAATAAATGAGGTCCTGGCCTGCGTCTGACATGCCCCACCATGCTCCCTTTGAGGTGGGTGACTTTGTACCATTGAAGATCTGAGCTCATATCCCAGCCTTTCAAAACACAGAGATGTCTGCCTCATGGCACTTCTGTTAGAGGCCTGATGGTCAACAGTTTGTGCAAATTCTCAAAACCATTTCCAAGTCCTTCTCCCCAGACAGTGATGCAGGTGTTGGGTGAGAAGGACTAAGATATCCAGGTTTTGCTGCTAACCACGGTGGGGTTCAAGCCGACGAAAGCTTGGAGGATGCCCACATGGACAGACAGCTGAGTTTTCTGAGTCACACAGGAATCAGCAGGACTCTGTGCAGGCACCCACTCCTACGCAGCCCTGTCACAACTCTGTAACAGAGGAGGAGCCCACGAAGAGACAGTGACAGGGTTAACTCCTGCACTCCTTCAGATCAAGCCCACAGCCTCTAAGGAGGCTCCTGCGGCCACAACATTCAGAAGTGAGCATTTTCAGTAATGCTTTCCTATTCCTCCCTCCCTGACAGACATCACTACATCACAGAGCGGACCTGCAAGATGTATTAGTGGCGGTCATCCCCTAAGAGATGACAGTCAGACATCAAGACAAAATGTCAGTGCCTTTGTTGTACAGGTGGCACTTGGAGGACGGAGGGATGAATTGCAACTTCATTGAATCTATATGGCAGCCCTAGCAATGCTGGTCTGTGGATTTGTCTCTCATTTGGTGGCATGTTAAATGAAGGATAACACCCATGAAATAAAAACCATCTGCTTAAGGAGGGCCACAGCCTCCCCATCCTGCCCTAATCCCAGACCTGGGCCACCGTGACCAGCACACACAGTCTATGTGGGGTAGGCTGTCTAGGGAGCAGACTGTGAAACCAGAAGCTGTTACCATTTTGGTGAAGACGTCCACACAAGCATTGCGGATCCTCTCAGGGGTGGCAGGGCTGTCCAGCCTGAACAGTTCAGTCAGGCCGGAGTCCCTCCTTGCTGAGTAGATGGCATCTTTAATGGCATAAAACACTGAGGCAGACAGGAACAGAGGTGGCTCTCCCACAGCCTAGACAAAACACAAGCAAGAGTGAGGATGCAGCCCACAACGGTCCTGGCCCTGGAAAGACTAACGAGGCTAACAGAAAGATGAACAAGCCCTGCCTGACCATCAGGAATTGTTCGCATTCCTCATTCCTTCTTTGTACTTCCTCAGTCTCCCAGATGCGATCAGGAAGGAAAGGCCAAGCCAAAACAGCCCCTTGCCTTCCAGATGTGAACCTCTGTCTACCAAATGTGATCAGTGAGGAAACACAAAGCTAAACCAGCCTCCAGTCTGCCAGGTGTGATCAGTGAGGAAACACTGAGCTAAAACAACCCCCAGTCCATTTAAAGAAGAGACAGTAAGAAAACACAAGCTTTCTGGCACAGCAAGGCTCTTACGAAGGAAAAAGGGACTAACCCATTCCCACAACCTTTTGGATGGTGCTAAAACTGCAGCAAAGGGAATTCAGATAAAGCAGTGGTGAGTTGTCTGGGCAGACAGCATGATGCTCCGTCGCTGGAGGTCCTTGCAAACCAGCAGGAATGCCTGCCTCAGGGATTACACAAGTATTATCTAGTACTGAGGCCCCTGTCAGCCCCTTTTTTCTTAATTCTGTCATCAGCACTAATCACCCCAAAAGTTCTCCTCATTGACAAAGATGTTCCTGTGGATAGAGGGGAAATGGGAAGCTGTAAGGAGGCAGGCCAGGCATATACAGATAAGGATGCTGGGTGGCCTCTCTAAATGCTCTGTTGAACTGTAAGTAAAGCAAACTCATTGATGCTGTACATCCAGCCCTGCTCCGTGCAGCCCTCACTAACTGCAGAGAACAGCACTGACTGCAGTGGAAACAGCTGAAGGACACATGGATTAACGAAAGACCTTTAAGGGTGACGTAAGCCCTGTGAAACAGTAAAGAAAGCAAAACGTGAAAACTCAGACACAAGACCTTGGTATATCAGATCTGGGGAAATGACACTGCTGGAAACGTTATCCACGGTGGTGGCTCTGGTGCCAGGGAAGGGAACCAGGAGCTGACATGCAAGGGGAGGCTGGCGGCTTCTGTTACAGCAGAACTGGCACAGCAAAGCTACTTCAGTTCTCTGTGATGGACAATCAGGGCAGCAATCTGCAGGTTATTTCAGTTCTTCCTAACTATTGAAGGATAGTATACATATTTCTGGTAAGGAATGGGAAAACATCCTGACCCCAGAATAAAGGCAGCATAATGAGATTAACTATTTAGACACATGCATCATTACTGTATCACAGTCAGCTTCAAAGGATTATAGAGCAGCAAGAGGCCTGCAGATCTCGCAGGTATACCTTGGATGAATAAACTGCCTTGCTGTTTGGACAGTCACGGAGAAGCGACACATAGAATTCTGTTGGGATGTCTCCAAATGCTGGGATTTTGTACATCCCAGGCCCTCGAGTGTACAAGTTCCCTTCAGGAGAATAGCGCAGCTCCTCCATGGTGAAGAGCCCAAGGCCTTGGACAAATGCTCCTTCTATCTACAAACACATCCAAACAAGGTTACATTCTTTGTTGTTGTTGTTGTTCTTCTTCCCTGCACAAGAACAAACAGCGATGATTTCCACCAGAGTTTTCAGCCCTCCCCTCCTGACTAATTTCCCACTTTTCATCTCTAAACCCTTGTCCCTTCTGCTGAGTACACCTTGGCACCTTTGCACAATTCCTGTGCTCCCATATAGATGTGGCTGCATTTCCCTGGCAGTTGAAGCAGTTTACAAATACACACAAATGGATATGCTGTAAACACAGGACAGGAATTTTCTGATGAAGCAAGGAAAAAAAAAAAATCAGTGCCAAAAATATTGATTCCTTCACAAGCAAATTAACACTGAACGAGTTGTACTTGCTGATAATTCAAAGGACAAGAAAACTGAAAGGACTGAAGATGACATATCTGAAGACAAACTATTTTACGCTTTCTATTTCAGTATAAATACTTTCCTATATACTGTATATTCTCAGGTCACCAGCACAAACACCTGCAAAGACGCTCCCATATCCATTCAAGTACGAAAGACTTCTTTGCATCATTTTTCTACTGTAAATTTTAGGAGAAAAAAATTAAAAAAATAAAAAGGGGAGCAGCTATGAGAGGAGGATGTGCTTGAACAACCCAACATGAAGAAGTTCTGCTCTCTGCGCCCACAGATTGATCTGACAGGCAGACCAGTCTAAAGATTTGGCACAAACTTGCACATAACCCAGCTCTGTGTACTTGGTGTTCCTGCAGTCATACAACATCCTTTCTGACCTGTGCCCCCAGATCCTCTGCAGCAATTCATGGAAGGAGACAGGAAACTGAGATCTCTTTGACAGGCTCCCTATAGCCCACCTCTTTACTCCCAGACTCAAACTGACAGGCTGCGAAGACAGAAAGGCTCCTTCTGCCCTTGGCCACTTCCAAAAAAAGTCTCTTTCAGAAAAAATGTCACTTTCAAAGAAGTTTCATTTTAACTATAGCAGAGCTCTGCAACTCGTGCTCTCCTGTAAACCCCAAAATCTGCAGCAGTTTCACCGGAGTTACATCTAGCGTTAACAAGGGAGCTAAGATGGCTAGATGAGCATGTGCAATTGTCTAACAATTCATGTCTTGGTATATCAAACAACCCTGTGTTTATTACCTTTACTTGCTGAGAGGTATCATTGTGATTATTATTGCACAAAATACGGAAGTATTTGTTCCCTGCCCAAGGAATTTGCAAGCTAAGTGACTGGTCCTACTTCCTGTTGAGATCCCTACACACCAGTAGCTGAAGGACAGAATCTACCACGCTCAATCTTTATCCATAGAAGAAATTTTAGTGAATGAAATGGGACTTGATATTGGCAGATAGGAGTATAAAAATCAGGCGTGGGATTTAGTCTCACATGCCACATTGTAGAAACTAAGCCTCGGATGAGGTTATTCCATCATATTGTTATTATTATCTGGATTTATTCCTCAGGCGAGGCAGATGCTGAAAAGCATCAGTGTGGTGGTAACTGGAGAATATCATGTAGTCTTAATATCCAAGGCAAAAAAAACCCCAACAGGATATTTCCCTACATAATTCTGTGCCTTTTGCATAGTTAAGTGTAGGTCAAACTGATTTTCATAGCCAGCCTAAAATGCCTCACTGGATACCCAAGTTTAAAATGCTCTGTTTGCAAAGGCACAACCTGGAAAGGGATAATGGCACATCTAGAAAAGCCTGAGAGTAGTGTGATTGGTTTAACATGGTGGAAATAGCAACACTATTTCACTTACCTGTCCTATATCTATGGCTGGGTTCAGACTGGTACCAACATCCATAACAATGTCTGTGCGAATGTTCTAAAAGGCAGAAATAAAGAATAAATCAGCACAGAACATTGAAACTGGTCTTGGATGAGCAGGAGTAATATATCCAACCCCTACCCAAATGTATCCAATCACTACCCACACACTTGGCCAGTGTTCAACAATCTGTCGCTGCTCAACTCTTCGTACTGATTTTTAATCCGAGTTCATCCCTAAAGTAAATCAAAGGAACTCACTGCAGTTCTCCCCAGAGATCCAATGGACCCAATTTATATTAGTTCCAAGCTGCTAGCATTAGTGGCTCCATACCTAAGCACAACCAACTAGGTCAGATTCTGATAAATCTTTTTTCCTTTTTTGTTTCTTTCTAGAAGTCTTCAGTGCTATTTTTAATGATTAACTCAATTCCAGTATGTTTCTGTTCTTTCATGCTAACACAGTGCCGCTATCTCTTACTTAAGCAAATCCAGTAACTGTTGCAATCATTCATTAAGCCTCCTAATATCCCCGCAGGGTAGATAATTATCGTTTTATTATACTTTACGGATTGTTGCACTGTGGAACAGAAGAGTTAAGAAATTTACTGAAGGTCACACCAGACCAATGACAGAGCTAGGAACAGGCTGACACCCAGTATTTGTTCTAAGTCCCTGTGAGTGTTTTGTTCACCTAAACAGAGGGCTATTTCACTGCTGACCCCCTCACCTTGTGGTCGCCTGTCAGGCAATCTATCTCAACCTCGGAGCAAGCAACGCCATAACTGAAGTAGCAGAACGGTTTCCCTTCATTCTTTTCAAAGTCGTAGCCAAGGTCAGGAATTCTTGATACAAAGAAAAACAAAACCACATTGCATTCCACAAACAGTCAAAATTAATACAAACACATTGCAACCTATTGAAATCCTTATTCACTCTTGTTTCATCCCTTCCATCAAGCCAATGCAGAAAGGAAAAGTGTAAACAACTATAAATAGAAATCTGCTAAAGCTGCTCTGTATTCTAAAACCTGACTGAAACTATCAAACTATTTTAGCCATTTTTTTTTTCCCCATGAATCTCAGGGCTTGTGATGACTATTATGAACTCATTCCCACCAATCCAGTAGCAAATCTTTTGCTTTTAGAGTGCAGTTGAACATTTTTTCTTGGAGGTCATTAAATTTCAGAGCACAATCAAGTTGAACCAGAAACTGGATTGAGCTAAGAACAGATTTTAAGCACAGTTCATGGCAAACTTTTTGTCTGGCTACTTATACTTTATCTGAAAACTGGTTTATTAAAATACTGACAGTCACTCGGTCAAGAGAAAAACACATTTTGGAGATGCAACAGAAATGAGCTTATATTGTATTTTAGTCCTAAATAGGCTCTTCTCAGCCCTGTGTTTAGTTTTTTATGTCAGCCCCTCTGCTTCAGGGATGATGGATCTCTGTTTTCCTCCAGCAGCAAAGCTGACTAAGAAAAGTGCCTCATTTTAGAATGGGACAGGAACCAGCAAGAGTTTAAAGTGGGAGAAAGAAATTTAAAACACTGGTACCTGCTCATGCCACCACAGACAGGATACTGCTCCAGCCAATTGCCATAAGTAGCTTTGTCCTCAAGGACAACCCCTGCCCCCTTTTTTCCCCGCACGATGTTTCTAGTGCAGCGCTAAGTCACAAGGTTGACACAGCAGAGCCCCAGGCAAAGCTCTGATTTCATTTATGCCTCCTCAGACCTAGGTCAGGTAGAGTGAAGTTAGATTTACTTCAGATTTACACGAGATCTGAACTTGGCCCCAAGAGCTGTGCTCCGTCAGGAACTGATTCTCCCCAGCCAGGAGAGTGTTAACCTCATCTTAACATTTCTAAGTAGGAAAGGGAATGCAGCTCTAAGTTAGAGCAGTGAATGAGGGATAGGGGCTGTAAATCTTCCCAGAATTTCCCTGGATGCAATCAAGCTGCGCCTCTGCAGTGTGAACATTCACTCACCTATAAAACCCCGTGGCCGACAGGCTTACACAGTTCTCATAGGCGGCTTTAATCTGGCAAAGTGAACAAAAGTTGGAAAACAGTAATTGTCCACCCAGTCCCTGCAAAATAGCTACCCCAAACACATTTCCAGGAAAGCATGAACAGAAGGTGTCCAGTGACAGACAGCTATCATGCTACCCAGCACCAGGAGTGCCAAGGGAAACATCATGATGCAGCTGCTTCCCCAAATAGCCCTGTCAGCAGCTACCAAGGGCAGAGCTTGCCCATTGGCAGAGGGGTAAGACTTGCTCTTGTTTGTTCAGCTCTCAGCTACAGGTTACACTTTCAACCTCAGACAAAGGTTAAACTGACAGTCATCTTAACTTCAGTGAGGCCAGGGGAAATCCTACCCTGACTTCCAAATCACAAAGTCAAAGCCCCTCCCATGAGGAGAACAGGTTGGATCTGGAAATGGCCCGAGAGCCTTACAGCACACCAATCTCTTATTATTGAGGCTGCAGAGATATTGCAGCCAAGGAGCACTACAGGAGGTGGGTGGCAGCTCAACAAAGAGTCATCTTTGTCACGGAACCCCTTCACTACAAATCACGTTTCTTCTTGTCCAAGACTGTAGCCTGACTAGAAAGATACACGTAACCACTCAAGACTTTTATTTGGTCAAGTTTATCATCGGCAGGGCCCAGAATCTGGAGAAATCTCAGTATTAAAATCATAACTGAAGTTTTGGGGGTGACCTCTTGCAAGGTTTCACTACTTCCCTTGCCAGGTTTGTTTCACTGTCTTCGCTCAAACTTTTGCTAGTGAGATGCAGGAGGCCTGGAGGATATACCTGCATACAGGGTTTGCCAATTAAAACAATCTCTGACAGTGCCCACTTGTCTTGCACCAGATAAACAACTTACCCAGTCTTCCCAGGATCCTTTGGGATTAGACTGTTTGATAGGCTCAAGTCTTTTTAAGATAGTCTGACACGCATTCTAGAAACAAAGAGAGCGCAGCAATATTTTAAGATTTGAAAACTCAGCTTATAGTATTAAAAGCCCTATAAGTTTCAAAGAACCTTCTGTTTAAATCAATATTGCCTTTAGGAATTTAGCATATCATAAAAGGGAACAAAGTTCACTTAACAGATGTCTTGCTATATAGGAAGAAATGTTGACTGGAAAGGATTTTAAAGAAGATTGGCTCTGCTGATAGCAGAAGGGAATCCCAAATACAAAACAGAACTTTACAGATCATGACACAAAATATCAGAAGTCCACTCATTTATACAGTAACTTTATCTGTACCAAGTCACAGCAGGACAGCTTAGCATATCTAGCAAGATGATCCTGACATCTGATCCTATAACACTGAAAAAAAAATATTCTTGCCAAAATTCAACCTATTCAGACAAGCTGTGCAGAGAATAAAAACAGCCTGATTGGTTTACTTTACAGGTTACACTTTCCCTTTTCTTTAAACCTGAGAACGACCAGTACTAAATGCCTCTTTTCAATGGAAAAGTCACATACCCTGCAAATAATGCATTGGTAACTCCACCGTGTCAGAGACAGTCATGACCACGCCATTGCTACAGAAGGATGTTTGCTCTGATTGTATCAACACTTAGAGGTCTTTGTTTCTGGAGCACAGCCCACAAACCATCTGCTATTAATATCTGCAGCACAATATATTTGTTATAGATAAGGCCACATTAATTACTAAGAAGCTAGCTATTTAAATGGATGCTTTGTTCTGTTCGTTTTGGGCAATCACAAACACTCCATTTTAGAACTACAAAAGGACTGAAGGAGAGTTTTGAACAACTTGAAAAAAATACAGTCACTCATCATCTAACACCACCAGTAGTTACAGCAGGTAAAGAAATTATGAGGTATCCTTAGCCTGGAATGGCCTTTTGATGGTTATGTTTTCCTTAAGCAATAGATAAATACACATCAACTTCTCATGTTCTGGAGTCCTAGCTTATAACCCACTAGTTTAAATAACTCTGTTTCCGTACATGGACAGCCATTCCATTGATGTCCGCACTGACAGATGCAGCTGTCGGGGAGGTATTTGGGACAGTGTTTGTGCTGGTCTCACTGATGTAAATTTTGGAGGTGGGGATTCCCAGTGACCTGCTAGCGACCTGCAGAGCAAAGGTAAACAATTGGTAAGCAGGACTTCTTGTACATGAGCATTGTCATTCATTGCTTACGCTGCTAGGATCCACACTGCACCCTCTACCCTCTCCTGCTCTAAATTTTGTTTTTCTTGAAGACTCAGTTGATTCAGTGACTGAGAGCTAGCCAGAACATTGTTAAGTTTGCCGTTCACAGACTGAATGTGTGCGAGCACATAAGCTTATGCTTTTGCCACGACAGACATTCGCTTCACCATTGTGAGACTAAATTCTTCTCTCAACAATTAGAAGAATCAGAAGATAAAGAGCCCTATTAGGTTTCCCTTTCATTTCCCTGCCAAAGCAATGTTGCTCCCTTAGGCCTTTTTAACTACAAAGGCGTTACCATATGCAGAGAAATATGTTTGCAATGCAACTAATTTTTGTATAAAATATTTGTAAACTCTAGTTTCATGGGATGAAACAAAACTGCCAGAGAAGCTACACTGTAAGCATAACTGGTATTATCAACTAATAAGAGTTAAGATGATAAAGAATCTAATTCTTATACTCAATTGTGATAATACTCTGGAAATCTAGCACTGCTGCTGAAACGATCAAGAGGACATGATTTGTTACCCTATGTGTGCACATAGAGGAAGCGTCAAGCTGTCTGAGGCAATAGTATAGAGTGAGCGTAATTTTCCTGAAAAGATGTCTCATTCAGTTAAGTCCAAACTCATTATTACCTGAATCATTTTGGTGTGAAGTCCTTGACCCATCTCAGTCCCCCCATGTGTAAGTAACACAGAGCCATCTGTATACACATGGACCAGAGCTCCAGCCTATAAAAGGGAACGTTAATCCAAGAGTCATCATAAATGAACTAGTGAAGTACTTGGCAGATTTCAGTTACAAACTACAGAAAGAATTAATTTGGCACTAGACCAATGTTGTTCTTTGTGTAATTAAAGCCAAGTTTACACTTGAGGCGAGTTTGGTTTAGTCTCACCAACTCACTAGAAGTTTCAATGACGTAACAAACCGCAGTCAGTATTTTCAGCTCAGAAAGCAGGTGACGTAACCCAAAACTGCCCCTGTGAAACAGATGCACCCTTCACCTGAACTTGCTAACACCACTGACAGTCCATCAAGTCAGGTCAAACACAGGAACAGTGTTTCAACTGTTGAGGAAGAGGAAATAGGCAGGGGAATTAACGTGACACAATACCACGAACACATAGCTGCATTGTGGTCTCTTTTGGAGAGTATAAACTGGTAACTGTTGTGTTGCTCATGTTAGTTTGAAAAATGTGTGCTCTTTCTTAACTAATTTACTGCTTCTCTGAAAAGCTCCAGTTTGGTACAAATGGAGGAGGGCCATGGGGAGGCAGCATAAATCTAGCTTCTCTACCGAAAAGATGGGTGACACTTACGGACCTGGTTCAGAAATGGGATAGTGAAACTAATGCCAAATTTGGTGGGAATGATGCACATCCCTCTCTTCTTCCAGCGATTCTGCCTGCAAGGAAAGAACATTATTCGTACACTCATGAGGCTTTCATCGCAACTCAATACTATGCTTCCCTCTGACAGCTTGGGTATCAAAGCAGAAATAAAATACCTGAATATAATATATACTGAGTTAATCAGCAATTTTTTTGAAAGATTGGCTTTGTTTATGGGTCCCAACAAGAAGAAACTGGAACTGAAGATGGTTACCCGGGTATTATAGAAGCAATTGTCTGAACTGTTAACTATTCAGTTGTATATACAAGCCAACTAAAAAAGACTACAAGGCAGTGGAAAGCCTAAACAAATTGCCTTGATAGCCATTTGAAAAGCCTAGCTGGACTTAAGAGACACACACCACACCCCCCTTTGCTACATTTCCCTTACAAGATGGTGTCATGCTAGGTCTGATTCCTGCCTTATTTAAGATACCAGCTCTCTGATAGAGGTTTCTTCTCACAGCGAGCATAAAGGAATTCAAAAAAGAGAAACTTTTAGAAGTCACTCTGCAAACGTAAGGTCTGACTTCACATCACTCAAGGTGCTAAGAGAACTTCAGCAGTTAGTAGGCAACAGGTGCACCCAGTAACAAGACACCTCCAGAACACCTACTTGTTGAATTCTTCAATTAGTTTCTTCCTAGCATGATAGCTAGAGCTTGACAAACATTCATCCCAGCATCTTCGTAGGGTAAAACCCTCCAGCTTTTGGTTAAAATGAGTCAGGTCTCCTTCATGATAAAGATTGAGCTTCCGCACCTTCCCAGAGAAACACATAAAGGACATGCCAAGTTTAATGCTTCAGACTAGGTCTTTTTAATGGATGACATCAAAAGCATGTTGGTTCCTACTTTTACTCCTCTGCTCACTCTACAGAAAAATATAATTAACAGACATATATCTGTTCATGGGAAAATGGGGACTAAGACATTAAGGCTGGGAATTTTCAAGAGAGATTGGGACTTAAGCACATTGTTAGTAAAATTAAGGTACCTGCTGCCTTTGGACTGTTTTTTTTTAATATCTGTCCTTAAAGCAGGTGTTACATAATTGAGGCTGCTGAGGGAATTTAATGAAGCAGAAGATAATCCATGCTATAATGTGGTTGTCATACAGAAAGTCTGAGTTCCTGCTAAGGGCTTAGCAAAAATGAAGCAAAAGTTCTTATGCTTAATAATTTTCTGTGGTTGTGTCTCGTTCTCAGAGCTTTTTCAAAGGCAGCACTGCCGTGAAATGTGTCAGTGGGTCTGTACCTCCTCAGGTGGCAGGCCACACTTCTGAGCAAGGTCGCTCATCCAGCACTCGGCAATCATCATTCCTTGGGGCCCTCCAAAGCCACGGAAGGCTGTGTTGGAAGGCAAGTTTGTCTTGCAAATAATGCCCACACTGCTGACATTGGGGATGTTGTAGGAGTTATCCAAATGTAACAGGGCTCTGTCCATAACCTGGTGAAAAGAAGGAATGGAGTGGACACATTTTACATGAATCACATGTCAGACTTCTCACTAGCTGCCAAAGCTGGCAGCTGGCTGGAAAGCTCTGAAGCTTATTTACAACAACCAGCACTTTCTCCTGCACCCTGCAGTGTTGCAGTCAACACAGCTGGATGAGCACTGAGGTGCAGCCAGTACTCCCTCCCATTCGCAATGGAGTGTCAAGCGGTACCCTCCTGAAGGACAGGACAATAAGCACACTTCTCTGTCGACACTTACGACCCTGGGACAGACTGAGCTTCAAAGTCCTGTGTTGGCCCTGGGCTCATGCTGAGCCAAACTGCTACTAAATGCCATTACCCACCTGGAAAAACCAGAATCTTCTTTTAATTGTACTGAATAATCTGTTACTGGAAAAGAAGTCTTGCTGATATCAAGTGTCTTAGCAGCTGGGCTATGGCGGTAAGGGCAACTATATGAAACAACATTTTTCAATAGCTACATCTAAACTGCAAGATTTGAGATCTTTGTCTTCTAATTGTCCAAACTGGGAACAGGCCAGAACTTGCTTTCTGGCTTGTGTTCCCAGATTTCCCCTTTAGCAGCAGCACAGAGAGGAGATTATGCACATCACAACCTTATTTCAACATGAAGTACTTTCTAGTCCCCTGATTCAGACACAGTCAAAAAGACAATTCACATAGATGTACTCTCAACCAGGCCCTTAGTTTATGCAAAGACACTTGCCTACCATTCTGCTCTGCACAGCACCAACCAGCTGCTATAGCATTGAATGTGGCTCTGGTATAGAGCTCTTGCAGTTCTGTCCTACTGAAATGGATTAATTTTTGCAGAAAATTATCAAAGACATAGTCGACTAGAGAAAGGGAACTTCAATAAACATGACCAACACTAGGCTATTGGATTGGTCACTCACATGACAGAAAAGGAAAGTGTTTTACTCATCAGCACAAAAATTCTTGGAGACAAACTCAGAACTCAGACCCATTCTAGACCTTAGTTCTTGTGAACCCAACGTTAGGTTTAGCCTGTCTTTAACAAACTTGTTTATTTAGGCACTCTGCCCTGATCAGCCTATTGACTTGGATGTTTCTTCTTCCAAGGAACTAGCTTTCCCCAAAGCTGGGCAAGCTGGACAACTATCAGTCATCTTGGATTGTGCAACAAGTTTCTGATCACAGCCCTCTGTAATGCAAAGCAAACTTTCTTGACCCTTTTGCCTAATCCAAGTTATTACAGCATCAACAAGAATTATGTGGCACATGCCAAGGCAGGTCAGTTGGCTCAGAGAGCAGCTGTAGAAGCTCCAAAAACCCATCAAGGCCTGTTTTCAGTCATGATGTAACTGTGCTACAGCCATTATCACAGAATGGTTTGGGTTGGAAGGGACTTTAAAGCTCATCTAGTTCCAACCCCCTGCCACGGGCAGGGACACCTTCTGCTAGACCAGGTTGCTCCAAGCCCCACCCAGCCTGGCCTAGAGCACTGCCAGGGATGGGGCATCCACAGCCTCGCTGGGCAAACTGGGCCAGTGCCTCACCACCCTCACGGGGAAGAGCTTCTTCCTTCCATCTAATCTAAATCTACCCTCTTTCAGTTTAAAGCTATGGAGTTTCAGTTTAAAGTCATGTCAGAGAGCAGGATGTGCAAGCGATGCCGTAGACAACAACTCTCTGAAGTCAGAGCAAAAGGTTGCACAGGGGAACGTCTTCCACCTAGTTAGCCATCAGAAAATTTTACTTACACCGTGAGAAAGGTCTACCGAGTTGCCCCCATTGCTGTAGTACGACACCTCCAGACTCTTGACTTTCCCATTCTTCATGAAACCAACCTGTCAAGAGAGTCACCTCAGTAATCGGGTTTCTACAAAATGTTCTGGTTTGTGCTTCCCTCCAAAAATGGAATGGGCCTCATACAGGCAAAAGGCTGACTGTCCTCTCCTGCAGCATAGGACAAGCACAGGCAGCAACTGAGGAAGCTTCCCAGTAAAGGGTCCATGCATGCATCTTAATCTTGCTCCAGAGAACTCTTCTAAAATAAGTACTGGCCACTTGTCACATCCACTCCTTCCTTAACAGGTTTTTGCTCCAAAAAACAGAAGCAGTTGGATGGAGATTGAAGAGGAAAGGAAGTTAACAAAACAAACAGTAGTACGATACTGTAAACAAATGGGGAAGCATCTAAGAGCAATGTGATCGTCAACAGGGACAAGGTCTTGGTTGCAAGGAAGAGGGAAGTATTTATGCTGAGGTCACAGCCTCAGCCTGAGCCAAAAGAATTTCTGCAGAACTTTAACAGGAAAATTGCTGTAACCCAGCTGACATGATCCATTTGCAGCAGGGAAGATCAGCAGCGAAATAATGGCAGCAGCAATTTTTTCACAGAATCTTACTACTCTCCTATGTTTCAGGTGACAATACTGAGACAACACGCATTCAGTTCATATGTATGCATACCTTGTACCTCCCCAGGAAGGGATGTCTCCCACCACTTATCAGCATGTCCTCATCTCGATCCAGCATGCACCTTACTGGACGGCCAGTTCTGTTAAAGGATACATTTATCAGGCAAAGCCTGAAAGGCACAATACAGTTCTTACAGAGCAAGACTCTCCTCTTTTTGGTGATCATTGTCTCTCCAGAGTGGCAGTGAGGAGTTAGGGGTAAACTGCTTGGTTTACATATCTTCCTCTTAAGAAAATGGCAAGATGGAGTAAAACAAATTAAGATCTTAGAAGCTGGGACCTGTTTGTGAAAACTCCTGCGGGGACTCTTATTTTAAAAAGGATAGATTCTCACAGAGACAGATGCTAAAAACTGAGCAATCACTGTTTTCCAGACTATTTCTCAAGGTACTCTCTTGGCTTTGCAAGAGAGAATGCCATATGAATTATATAACAATGCTAAGCAAAGTACTAATTAGCCTTCAATTTGACCTTGGTTTTTATTTGCTTATTTATTATCCAAGGAGGAAAACACGGAGGAGAGGAAGAGTTGCTTTTCATTTTCTAACAATTCTGCCTTCCCAGTGCCTCCTTTCAGGTTGTAAAAATATCTAGGGAATGCCATAGATGCTATTTCATAACCTCTGGGATACAAAACAGTGGTTTGGCTGGCAGAGATAAGGGAAAGAAAAAAATGCACATGTATTACTATTAATTAAAGAAAGCAGGTGGTTTGCTCAGAACAGGAAAAATAAAGCTGATTTCAGTTCAGGAGCTTCATTTTGGCTGTTCTCTTCCAAAGGTATTTTATCAAATTGCTGCTATGTTTCAAGATCCATCTAGAATTGCCAACAAGGTGCATCCTCACTTACAAGGGCAGCACTGGGAAGGGCAGTGTTACATGCAGTGCACAAATGTTATCTCAGAGGCCATGTTCACTCACAACCACAGAAATTTGCACAGTTAAAGATGACATACCAAAACTCCAGAAACCAACCAGAAGCACATTTTCAATCTATGCTTCACAAATTGTTACTATCTAGGTTAATTCCCTGAGCTTTTAGGGGCTCAGTGTGGGTTTCTGTTCAGTGGCCTGCCTTTCCTAGGGAAAAATCCAAAGAGAGAGTTTGCAGAAGAGCAGAGGAACAGTGGTGCAAGGCTGGTGTAGCAGAGTTTTGAGCAAGGAAGAGCCTCTCATACCTCTATTATACAGAACAAGCATGGCTAGTGCTGTATTTTGAAAGTGTTTGGGGTGAAGTTAAGGGGAAAGGCAGATAATTTGAGATACAAGAGTTTTCAGAGATCATCAAAGGAACAGCAGAGTAAAGGTTTTCCCCCACCCCTTTCCTATTAAAAGCTGACATTACCGCATAAGCTTAGCCCCTCTGAGAAGGTTCAATACCAGCTAAGAGCCCATTAGACACCTCCTTTGGGAAATCCCAGGCTTGCTATAAGCTGTAGAGTAACAACACATGAAGAGTCTTGAAAGTGCTCCAGTGGAAATGGGGCTCCAGAAAGAGGCAGGCTGGGACAGTCTGAAAGGAAAAAGCCCTCTTCCCCACACCCAAACTTACCTGAAGGCTGCAACAGCCACTGCAGTTGTCAAAATAGTATTCCTAGTCTCTTTTCCTCCAAATCCTCCTCCCATTCTTTTCACTCGAACCACAACCCGATTTGAAGGGACTCCCAAGGCATTAGCAGCAAACTCCTAAAGAAAAAAACAGCAGAACATGTACAGAGCTGAGCTGGTGTTAGGAGCTAGATACCAACAGATTGCCTTTCTGCAACCATTGCAACAGTGAAAGTACTCTGTTATGTTGCACGTCCTATTGGTCCTGCAACTGGAACCAATAAGCCTGGCATTTCATCTCTGAGGTGGGAAGACACACAGTGCTTCAGCAGCCAGCACCAGATTCAGGAAGAGACTGACATGAGATGAGGTTACCAAGACACAGGTCTCATTTAGCACAGGGTTTGATGTCCATACCACTCTGTCCATTCTCCTCACTCTATTATGAGACCTTTGGACAGTCTTGGTGAGTTAGTACACAGGCCAAAGACACCCCATAATGTCAGTAGCCTATCTCACAAGATGGCAGAGTTGGTATATAGGCAGTGTTTACACCACCTCTTTCTGACATGTCATTCAACAGCCATGCCTACTGACCAGCTGGCACCCTCTCCAGAAAAGGTTAAGCATGTAAACCCTGGTGACAAAGATCTGCTGCCAACAGAAACATCTCTGTCACCTGGAAGCAGATTTAGGACACCAGTAGGATGGATCTGGACTTTAGATCCCATACCAAAACTAAGCCTATGTGGGTTTTTTTTTTATTTAAGACAAGATAGGACCAACTCTAAAACAACCATTTATCTAGTCTGACACTGAAAAACTAATGCCTTTTCGGTAGCAGGTCAATGAGACAGTACCTGTGTCTTCATTGGGTTTTGTGTCGACACAAAGAGTTCCATCTCGCCATCTTCCCCCTTTGGCACAGCCACAGTACAGTGAGTTTCCAGATAGAAATGCTCCTGCCCGCCAAGGTACATCTCTCCTAGAAAATTGAAGGAAATGCCCCAAAGACAGGGTGTCCCTGGTTGTTATAAGGTGTCTCCTATCATGTGCTGCCTGCAAGCTACTGCGCTTTTGACATGTGTTAAATGACAACCCTTTGCACTGCCCAGCACTGGATATCCCTAGCTCTAAAACTGACACTTCTGGTTCGACGTTTAAAAACAAAACAAAAAAACAGACATGCCCCTCCCTCCACCTTCTAGAAATCTTCAGTCCAAGACACAAGTGGCTGGCATTTCAGAAATGAGCCTGCACACCATGCCATTGACCCAGCATCCCTTAAGATGCAGTGTTTGGTGCCTGTCAGACTGCCCTGATAACAACCTCTGAGATGAAGGATAAAAATACATCAAGTATAGTCTAGCTGAGCAGATCAAATACAAGGTTACAGACTTTGAAACAGGGCAACAAAAATAGAAACTCAAAATGCCTTAAGAAGATCTAACTGGGAAGCAACTCTCTGTCACTGCATGCGGCTCTTTCCCAGGCAATCTTACCTGGCAGTGCTGAGGGTACAATTTCCAGTCATGCTACACACTATTAAACATCAGAATCGACTTCCTTTGTCAGTTATGGCCCTGGTCTATTCAGCTGCCATGAAAATTAATATTCAGAGCAGTCCTCAAAATCCTGTTCCTCTCTTCCTTGTATTCAATTCAGCAACAGCAAAATAGCTGCCTTCATTATGTACATCAGTGAGAAATGCAGATTTGCATGAGACAACGCCTACTCTGGTATGTAGCAGGGGCCTTTCTCTTGTCTCCTTGAGGGGGTTGGCCTGGAAGTCACACAGTATTGCAGCCTTTTAAATAACCTATTCTTCTAGCTCAGAACAATTTCTGCCTTGCCTGGCACAGTGTTTTCATTTTGTATAGTATAGCACACTATAAGAAACAGTTAACAACAGCTTATGACACTTTTGAAGCGCCAGTGCCGACTGGTGACTGCAGAGGAAAGTCTCAGCAATGCATACCGAAATACAACAAATGACAGACCTGGAAATGGGTGTTTCAGTTAAATAACTCTTCCCTTCCCCCACGGGGAGGTAAGGGGGCCAAGCTTCTCTGTGATCTTCGAGAATAATCCCTTCCCACCGGGTTTTGTGTCTGTAACTGATTTAACTTCCCTCTCAGATTTGTAAGAGGGATACAACACCCTCTTATCGATAAATACATAGTTGTCCAAAGGTCTGATGTCTGAGACTTTTCCTCTCAGAAGCTATTGATCAGTGATACATACACCAAGCAATGAGATGGGTCTGACAGAGTATTCTAATTCACAGCTCTGGCACCCTCCCCTCCTAACTCATAGAGGTTTAAAACAGTTTTTGATCATGGCTATGTTTATCCATGTCTCTACAAACTGCTTGGAAGACTCCAACTGAATGAAACGAAGCAGCACACCAAAACAAACCCATACTCAAACACCAACAATCAGCGTTGAGAAAGTGTTACAGGGCAGTGCCATGTTCTTCATGATACCTACAACCACCAGTGTTGGTGGATCAGGTTTTCAGATGCATGTATGTCCCATTTTCATAAGACACAGTCATATGCCAGGTAAAGGAAATTGTCTATAAGATTCAGATCAGACTATGTCTGGACAGGGAAAAGCTTCTATGTGGATATGTTTCAGGAAAAAAAAAAAAATCACTTTGTAGAATATTTGCTTAAGAAAAATGTGTCCTTACACTGGAAGAGAGTTTTACGGGGCACAGCTGGGAGCATCCAAGACCATTTGAAACTGAAATTAAATCTTTCATGAGCTATTTGTATATAAACAGTTAGTTGAAACTTAGTATTAAATTAATTTAGCCCCGCAAGCCTTACTTCCAGGAGTTCAGTATCATATGCATAAAAAGGAGGCTCATAGCTTGACTTCTTTTGTCACAAACTAGTCTATTTTAAAAGACATACTAATGCTTATTCTCACCTTCCAAAATGTGATCAGATTCTTCAAAGCCTTTCTTCACATCTCCCTTATTAATCCTCTTTATAGACTTAAGAAAGGATTGTTTCTCAATAGCTTCCTAGGAAACAATGACACAATGAAATTTTTGTGGAAGTGGAGTGAAAACAAAGCTTCCTCTGACTGAAGAGGAAATATCCAAGGTAAAAAGCACAAGAACTTATCAGACGCTAACTACAGTAATAGCCAAGTGACTTGACTTAAAGCACTACAAAATAATTTTTGGCAACACAGCAATTTCACAATAAACACCATAACTGGACAATCTTGGATTGCTCCTTGTGACCCATTTTACATTACGGACCCAGAACCTCAAGGTCTGTAGGCACCAGAGCTGACTTAAAACTTATATTAATTATAGTCTGTGGCCCAGAAGGGGGGAAAAAGGAAAAGAAAAAAAAAAAAAAAAAGAAAAAGAAAAGAGGCAGAAGGAGAAAACTAAATCTCTCAGATGGGATGAGATCTTCTGCAGAAATAGTTCACTTCTGACCTAATACACAATAATCTTTCTTGGGGAAGTTTTACAAACGCGTTTCACTTCTGCCAAAACTGAAGCTTTCCATAATGGAAAAAAACCCACAGAATGATCAAAAAACAACAACAAAAAAAATCAGCACATTTTTGGCTCCACTCTCATCTTCCCTCGTTGAATGAACAACTAGAAGTCTCAGAAAAGGAAAAGTTCTCTCACGTTGTTTGTGAACCCACAAATCACACAAACAGACCAAAACCTCTGTCCACAGATGACAGTACCAATGTCTGTACTAGACAATGCACAGACTCTTTGTATTTGCATGAATACAGTTCATATTACAAAACACATGGTATGAAATACTGACCATTAAAAAAATAATTAGAATCCCATGGTTCTAATTTCTCCCCAATAAGAATAGCAGCATATAGTTTTTTCTCATTTCTAGATGTGAATGCTGTATTAGATACTATCATTTGCTTTTACTGTCACATAAGGAAATCTTGTCAACAAGCCTTCTAGTTAAAAAAAGAAAAAGCATGAAATGATCAGAAATTATTGACACTAATTTCTTCAGCTTTGAGAAAAGCCACTTAAGGCCTATGTCCCTACAGCCAGTGGAAATGTTCACAGTGGAGAGTGAACTCCTGAAAATTAATTTCATCAGCTTAGAAACCAGACAAGTGGTCTGCAGAAATCTCAGAGAAGCAGTGCAGTGACAGGGCTATAGAAGAGACGTTTTCACCCCCTATTATTGAGTGTTATAAATCAGAGAATGAAGAATGAATGAATACCAATGAAGCCAGCAAGGTCATACCGGAGAAAATTGAAAGCAAGCGCCTGTGGGTAAGAATGTAACTGACAGTAACCTTGTTAATTTAAACAAATTTGTGCTGAGCACAATACATCTACCAGAGTTTGGTTTATTTGTTTTAGCTTTAAATAACACAGAACAAGTTAATGTACTCCCCATTAGTACCACATAAAAACGTGTCCTCTTTATATTTAAATATACAAATTATTCCTTCTATCTCTATCCCGCTGCACCCACAAAGACTAACAAACTGTGTGGCTAAATAACCATATGTGTGAGAACAGAAGTTAGCTTAGGACCCCCTGACGTCTAGTTAACGGCAGAAGCAGATCTGAGCCATCTTACCTGAATTGTGACAATAGGTTTGAGCTCTTCATACTTAATCTTCACAGCTTTAGCCGCTCTTCTGGAATGTTCTTGTGTGTCTGCAAGAACCGCACCGATGATATGACCAACACAAGTAACCTACAGGCAAGATTAGGACCCACCATCATTTGGTGTGTATATATGCAGTAACTGATAGGCTTATGATAATTCTCTTCATATATTCCTTTTGTGCAGTTTTTCATCTGTTTGTTCAGACCGATCTATTTAAAACCGGTCAAGGGAAAAGGGTCACAAACAACTTTGGACAGTAACCGAGCGAGTCTGTCCCAGTGGCCTGCAGCTTAGAGGAGAATAGTACAGATAATGCAGAGGAGAGGGGCACGGGGCAAAGGGAGTCAGGCTTTATTGAATTTGGCACCAAGATTTCTATTGCCTCCAGTGCAGTTAGGATTTATCTCTGTATAAGGTAGAGGACTCCACTGGGCAACATGAGAAATCTTATCTCCTGAGCAGTGTGATTGAAAAAGGCTATTTTTAACCACATACCACATCCTCAGCAAAGACAGTCTCATCATTAGCGATGCCAGTGGTGTTACTGCCAGGAACATCCTTGGCGGAGACAAAACACACAAACCCAGGAACACTCTGGGCTTCAGTCGCATCTACAGAACTAAAGAAAGAAAGGAGGAGAGGCAGCATTATTACTTTTCATTTTTCTTTTTGTCAGTGTGTATGAGATACCAATACATTTTCAGGCCTGACTCCCTGAAGTCTGGCTGTGTGAAGGAGAAGGAGTTTGTTACATGAATACCATGTGAGACCACGGCAGAAAGGGCAACATATTAGACTAAAATCATTTGGGATCTACATGACAATCTGAATCCTGATTGAGAGTCTGATCACCAGTGTGCTTCTTTGGACTATACTGTATCATAAACCTTTTCCCTAAGACATATCTGAACTTGATCCAATCGCCACGCGCACTAAATATCCCTTGACGCCCTTTACCAAAGACAAATTGGTGTTAGTGATCATACGCCTCCACCGTCTTCTTAGCTGCCATGATTCTGTGAAGGCAAGATTCCTCCCTGTCTATTGATAAACATGAAACTTTACTGCAGACACATATCATCTGCCATGGGTTCACCTCTAGAGAAAAATGTGGCTGTGAGTCAGGGAGAAGTTCTTGAGTATCAACCACAAGGAAGCTGCAGGTTATTTAAAAGGATGCAAAAGAAATGATGCTCCAAAAGACAAAAAGCTTCATGAAAGGCTTTCTTTGGTAATCAGCAAGAGAGATATGTAACCAAAACGCTTGTCTGCTTGAATCATATACAGATTTAAAACTAAGTGATAAGTAGGTCAGAAAGTAACTAGCAAAGTGCGATATAATTTAATTTTCATATGGAGCATTTCATTAAAAATGTATTACAAAAAACTTTCAAGATCCTTTTGCAACATTTTGTACATTGGCTACGTAACTGCCATGCTTTATAAGGGAACTGTTGCGAAAAGCAAAGCTGTAGCTTTGTTTCTGCTGAATGATTTATTGTCTTCTGTAAATTGCTGCAATTTTTTCCAGCATGCTTGTTTTGATTCCTGAAACTCCGATACAAACTGTGCCTGAAAGTAGCTGTTTATGCATCCCAGTGCACTACAGACTTTTTAAAAAAGACATTAAATGTGTGAATGAAATTTCCCACATGAACTCTCCCACATGAACTCCTAGACGGCAAGAACTGAAAACAATACCATTTTTCTTTGGAAAGTTCACTTTCCCGTGCTTCTGCAGTAACGCCTCAGAAACAATCCTCTGACAGTTAGCCTTAGTTAGAAATACCGAGGCAGATGATTTCTAATTTACACTTGGTGGCCAAAATCTGACTCGGATGAAGTGGAACTTTTCAGAGCCAATCTTTTGACTGACAAAATCATAGGCTGCAGTACTTCTGTTATCTGATGAAATATTCTGCTGCTTCTTCTACAGAAAAATACAGGCTCACAGCTTGAAACATGAGTGCGCAACACAAATGCAAGAGAGTGTGTACAGCAACCTCCAGAAAATACTGCATGTTGCGGTCACAGGCATAGATCTGATGCTTTCGCTATTGCCCCATCTGCACCGGTAGTAGTAACAATGCTTATGCCTTTGCAGCACTCATCAATGACCACGTTGCAACACCTAAGATTTAACTATGATGACAGAGTAATTTCTTTCATAACCTGGGAGTCGACTACTACATCTGTGTGTCCATGACCACCATGCCGTCCGTCCCATGCCAGACCACTGTGGGAAACCTCTGGACTAAATAGGCAGGAAACCTAAATAGGCAGGAAGTATTGCCTAAGGAATGAACAGCATGTCGCAAGGCTATCGAGGATGACGGGAGGCAATGTAACGCAGTGTCCCACATCAAAGCGGTTGAGGGCAGATGAGTGCATGCAGAGCCACCACAATGTAAGCACAATAAAGGATTTTGGGGGACAGTCAGTCCCACCATATAACAGCACTAAAACTCGTGAGAACGTAGATGGCATTACCTGCCAGGACAGGTGTTTTAGAGTTGGTTAGTCACTATTGTTATAAATTATGCATCAGTCACACCCTGCATGGACGAGATGCTTTCAGAGACAGCTGCACTTCAAAAAACTGGCAGACCCACCTTGCCACAGCCAAGAACAAACAGGTCTACATCTAATAGCTGAAGCTAACTCACATAGGACTGTTATGCAGAGGGTTTGATCATAGCCAGTGCAAGCAAGTACCATGCAAGGCAAAAAAACAGAAGAGAGTACCCACACAGCTGACTCACCAGCAGGAGTGCTGTGGCAGAACCGCATGTTACAACCTAAATTTTTAGGCAGATAGGAAAAAGCATGTTCAAGCTGCTTGCTCTGGTTAGTGATTAAAATGACATCTCCTCAGACATCGTGGTGCTCTCTTACCCTGCTCCTTTTTAATAATGCACACTTGAGTATAAGAGATGGGACATGCAAGAAGGGTGCTTAGGGCTGAGGGCTTTGTGCTTCAGCAAAGCTCCGAGTTTGGTGTTCATTCCCTCATATTCCCACTGACGCAGACTTGCAAGGCAGCTGTGACACATACAGCTCACCTCCATGTAACAATGTGCAATGAACTGGAGTTCCCACTAATGCAAAAACCTTTCCCTCGCCCGCAACTCAACTTGACAGGTCAATGTTTTTCTAAGCCACCAGGCACTGGATGCTTCCAACATCTGAAACTCAGAAGCAACACTTACAGGATCTTAGCGTGGGCTTTGGTGCTGGTCACCAGCGTTAGATACAGTTCATTCTCATAGTGAGGGATGTCATCGCAGTAAACAGCTTCTCCACATGCTTGTTTGGCTGCTGAAACGTGCATCAAAGGCCGGCCCACCATATCTTCAACTGCCTGCCCCCTGGGCACTTCCTGGAGTAAAACACATGACTGACTACTACTGCTTGCATTGCAGGGGATAGAAGCATTGACAACAGAGCAAAAGGCACCGTGAGACGTTCTAGTGAGATGGGGAATGGGCTGGGGGCTCAGTCCTGTGGGATAGGAAGGTAAACAAGATGGAGCGGCTGCACAGAGGGGACTGCAGAGAACGAAGTGAAAGAGATTTGGGTTTTGAAACTGCTGTGGAAGAGAAGGGTTTGATGTGACAGCTTGCATAAAAGGTTCGAGTTCTGAAGCTAGCTGCTACTCTCAAAACTAAAGAGAACAGATCATTAATGGATAAATAAGGAAGAAGATATACCCCGAGTCTGAAGCCTGAGAAATGCAAAGAAAGGCAGGCTGTAACTGGGGCAAGCAGAAAGGCAATTTCAGTTTGGATATGGGGCTGGCTGCAGGAGAAAAGTGCTACCCACAGCAATTTTTATGAAGCTGTACACGCCAGGAACAGTCCTGGGCAATGACAGGAAAGAACGTTGTATTCTAAAGCAAGGAAGGGACTGACACTCAAATACAAGCCTCAGGAATGGCATTATATAAGTTCATGTATTGCCCATACTTAGGGAGACAACAAGATAAGAAGCAGAGTTTGAGCTACAGAAAAGCCCGGGCCTACATCATGCAGGTACCGCTACTTACTTGGAAGAGCTGGGCATTTGCAATGGGATCTTTGTGAAACAGCTCTGTAGCACTGATGTAGTTCGAGGGGACAGGCTCACACAGATTGTTCTGCCAGAGACATATTAAAGAACAATCATCATCTCTGCCAGTCCCTTTCTCACATTCCCCAGTAGCCCAGGATGTTATTCTCCATCCTTTAGTGAAGATAATTCACATTTTACTGGGTGAAAGGCAAACAGGGCTCAGGCTCTGTGCAAAGAATAGCCACAGACCCATGAGAGCAGCTGTGATGCGATGAAGGGGAGAAGTACAGGAACCCTCCTGTGAACCCACAGATCAGCATCCTTCTACAGCAAGGTGGGGATGCCACAAGGAAGCAAGTGGGAAGATACACCAGTCACTGTCATGCAAGTAAGGAGTAGCTCTGGCAGCTATTGCAACATGGAGTTTGTTAGCAGGTACAACTCTGCTTGAATCTGAACCCTCCCCATGCCTTCCCCACCAAGACAGCATGTACAGGTCCTCCTTCCCCAAATCTGCCTCCCTAGCAGCACTCACAGTGCCATGGTGGTTCTTGCTCAGTTTCTGAAGGACTGTCAGGTAGAACTTGAAGAAGAAGCTGAGTGTGAGCGTGCGTCGGAAATCCACCATCCCACCAGGCGCAGAAGGAGACAGATCCATCTCACCCGCCAGTAAGCGGCAGGCATCCTGCAGCAGCTTCTCATTCCAGTCTCTGCAAGGAAACAAAGGTGATAACACAGAGCCCTTGCCCAGCCCTAAATGTCACCGGAATAAACCTATCATCTCTTCTGACATGGCAGCCCCACAAGCTCTCAAGCAACAGCCACCTGTTCTATCTCTGTTTATAGTATATGTGTCAGCTTTGCTCTTGTCTTGGGCTCATGTCATCTTTTCTAAAGATGGGGAAAAGCCATTCAATGATAAGAGTGCAGATTTCTCAGTCCAGTTTGAAAGAAAATCAGTTTTGTAGGTCATGCTCCCCATCTAGCTTCTGCCCACTTCAGCAGATGAGTGAATTTAGCAAGGAAATGGCTCTCTGAATGAGAGACTGACGTGGATCTTTGAGAGTAAGGAGTACTGGAGGAAGCAAGGCATCACACAAAGAACAGACAGCTGCAAGAAGGGTAGCTACATTTCTTCCCCTTTCTCCTTCTGTGTACTATCAGAGAGGATTTAGGGTATTTCAACTGCTCTTGTACAAATCAGCACCGTTCCATTAGATGGCCTTTCTATCACAGAAAAGTTCCTACCTGCCTGTGAGCTCCTGGCAAGTTTTTAGTGCCAGGACAGTTGTAGGAGCCATTCCTCCATAGCTTAGTTTTATCTCCTCCACTCGGCTAGTGCCATCTTGGAATAGGACTCTCATCCCACAGGTCACAATAGCAATGTCATCCTCCCGACGAGAAGCCTGCTTGAAAGCTGAGAAGTATTCACCCTAGAAGACAGGAAAAATATTTCTTTATTATCTACCTTGGCATGCTTTGGAGTATAAATACGGACACGCTGTTAACCTATCTCTACATGGATGAGTTATTCCAGGGAACTGTATCTGGTTGATTCATTTTGCAGGGCCAAGCAGGACATGTTTGTTCAGGCAGCGCTGTATATTTTCACATGATTCAACGATTAATTCTAATGTGTTAGATCTGTGGTTATTAGCCAACCTAGGACTGTGTGGCAAATGAGCTTTGACAAAGTTCAGCTGGTACCTGTCACATTTTTTCCAGACCTTGAGAGGAAGAACTAGGACAAATTTTTTGTATATGAACAAGCTTACAGTTACTCAGCAACTTTTTCTCTCCCCCAGGCTGCTAAGTTGGAAACCTAATCAGTAAACATCATATCCTAAACCCCTTCCCTTCAGAAGTCTTTGAACTCTGCAAGAACTGAAATCAGTAATCACAAATGTCTCACAGTTCTAGAATAGACCAGACTCATTTATATAAGACAATTTCAATCAGTTACTGCAAATACAATTCTCAGTAACTATCCTGAATCCTCTGCTGGTTTCCACAGAGCAATGAAATTCTTTTAAATGCACCGGCAACGACTCACAAAACTCAGCAGCTCTCCTATGAAGTGTGGCAGTAAATATGAGATTAACACTTTACCAGTATACACCGAGTGATGGTGTCACCCTGGAGTCACAGTACAGTCAGTTTTTCCCCTTGCCTGTCCTGCGATTATGACAAATTGCTGTTCAGGCATCCTGCAGACTAAGGGAGGAATCAGATCCGATGTCTCTGCACAGCCCTTCTGCAGAGCTTTCTGCCAAGTTTCTTCTCTAATAGCTTAGCCAAGTGACTGCACAGCACAGCAGTCTGTTCCATTAATTATTTCTAATCAGAAGTGGACAGCAATACTTTCATTATTTTAAAGAACAATTCCTCTACTGTTGGCAATGAGAACAGTTTCACAAGAGGCCCCTTTTTGTGCATCAAGAACTTGTTACTGGAGACAGAACTGAAGGGTGTGTTTCATTTCCTGAATTCAAGTAATTAGTGGGCAGCCAGCAGATAATAGCAGAGGAGCATCAATATCATCCTCCCAATGAGGACATTCTGCCACTTGTTAAACCAATTAGCTTTCAAAGAGGAAAAAACCAGCCTCTTCTCTTACTGCACACTTCAGAGAAGATTTCCAATAACATGACTGCAACAAGAAGGCAATATTTGCTTCACTCTTCGCAAGACACCTTAGTTTTCTTGGTACAGAGTCCTGTAGGAGAAAATGCACTCTATTTTTCTTCACTAGGAGTATAGGTAAGGTAACCATCAAATCAGCTGCCCATGTCTGCCCTACCTCTTTGTAAAACAACAGTGCATCATAGTGAAAGTTTCCAGGTGTTAGTTATTCTCGCAGGAAAACAAGGAACCCTTACTCTTAAGGGCTGCGTATTAGGGCCCCAGATTAATCGCCCCTTCTGGACAAGATGCAGCCACAGGCTCTAAAAGATTCATAGACAATATTCAAAATTGCAAAAACATTGTTTCCATGTCACAGTCCACCACCGTGGAATATAGAGATCAGTAATGGATGAGGGTTGGAGGATACTAATTTAAAGGATGAAGTAAGACTTCACGACCATTTTCTGTCTCTTCAGCAGGACAAAAATTGTGATACTATGAGCCTATGATAGCCATACTGAGCAAACAGTAGGTTAAGATTGTTTTCCAAAGGTAGAAATAGATAGTCATTGTGTTGTCAGGCTTTTTCTATTTGAAAACCAGTAAATGTCTATGTGATACAGAATACTATTATCATAAAAATTAAGAGTGACAAATGTGATAGAGAAAGATGTATGCAAGGGAAAGGACATGAAAAATTGACGGTCGCTAAGTGAGTAATAAGTGGTGCCTAACACTTGTGAACATTGTCTGGAACACAAGGAATGCTTTTATAGTCCAGAAGAGAAAGAGGGTTGTTAAATAAAGGGTATGTCCTGTTCTAGGAATGCTTTGTTATATACAAAAAGCTAAGCAGTTTTCTCTTCTGGAATCCAGTGAGTTGTTTCCTTTTCTAAATACTGTCTTTGCTCAGCTGCAATTCCCTTACAAGTATGGATTCAAAAATCTTTATTCCCTGAATATCTTAAATATCTGACACACAAACTAGCAGGAGAAAAAGGTGTTACCTCCTCTCCCTTAACAGCCTCTCTGTGATAAAGCCTACCCTGAGCTCAGTCCCCCTACAGTTAGACTGAACTGTGTAAACTGCTAAACTCCTTTAGTCTAGTTCGTTCTGTTGTTTGACCAGTCTTACCCTTGGTGTGACAAGTCACATCAATGCAAGAGGTAACATCAGTTTTAAACAAACATAAACCAAAAAAATTGATCTAGCTGTGTGCTGACACAGGCCTGCTTCCAGTTGTTAGGAAATCACAGTTCCAGAAGACTTTGCCTGCCACATGCCAGCACCTTCAGACACTCCCTGAAGAACTTTAGTCTCCCTGACTTCATGTTTGTGAGCAAAGATCAGCCAAGAAACCATGAAGTAGAGAGTTCAAAAGTTGTTTTAGTTTTTCAGATCAATGAGCTGCATATAACCTAGGGACAAAGCCATTGCCCTACTGGTAAACACTTGTTTGTTTTGTGAAATTGTTGTACGACTCTCATATGGATGGAGGAATATGGTGTTTTCCATTGACTATATCAAGCATGTTTCGTTTTGGCAAAAAGTGATGCTTCCTGCAATTATCACAAGATCAAAGAAGAATCACTCAGAAATAGATGGAAAAACATCATAAATAAAATAGCCGTGCTCCCTTAACAGTTAGATAAAAAAATTAGAGAGGATAGACAAAGGATTTATTGGTTCTATCCCATAATATGATGGCATTTCAAGTAAACCAGTGTTTTCCATTTATAAAGAAAATGTGTCACCACACTGTGAGTCTTTGCATCTTATAACTTGTAGCTTCAAGCCCTAAAAAAGTAAATACATTCACAGCCATAAAATTATAGTCTGACGCTCACAGCCCTAAAGGGAAAAAAGAGAGTTTTACTTCTTAGATGTTCTGAATCAGTTACAGTTTGTGCTGCTACAGAAATGTTCATTGTTCCATTTGAAGGAAGTTTTGCAGGCTTGTTTGAAGCTGTGAGTCCACATTGCCAAAACACCCTAATAATCAGTCCTTGTGGTTTCAGTCTTGCAAGGCAAGGATGCAGAAACTGAACTTCCCTCTTATCCATACACAATTTTTCCCATTTCAAGTCACAGAAATGAAGCAGGAACCTCGGAAACCTTAACTTCAGGAATTGCTAGCATTTTTGCTGTGCTATTTTGCAAACAGAACTTAAACCTCTGGGAACATCATTTTGTCACCTTTCATCATTACCAAATACACTCAAAAAGCTCCAGACAAAGTGAAATTTATTATTTCTTGCACTAGAAAACTTCTTGGGCTTACCGTACTTTATTACAGAGGCCAGCTCCCCTTGCTTGTCAAAAAGAGTATGTTGCTAGATTTTCACCAAATAATTTACTTGCTTCCTGGTCCACGTGGGACTACATAAGCATTTGGAGGTCAGTCTCCAAGGAAAAAAAGCACCTAACATTGAAAATAACACTCAAATAACAGCATTTTAGCTCCACAGACATCAAAGTCTCTTCCTACAAGCTCACCTTCTTGCTGTAGGGTATTTCAACAGAGAGAAGTATTTCTTCAGGCTTAACTATTGTCTTTCTGTATCCTGTGAAGAAGTTCTCATCCATGATGATAGTTCTTTTGCCCCCTGTAGAGCAAGGAGAGATCAAAGGCAGATGAATTAATAGCTCAGATGAAGAATGGCCATAGTATGTGTGAAAGAGCCTTCAACCTACACAAATCACTCTTGATATGATATTGGTTTTCATTTTTCCACCCTCTTTCACCAAATCAGGAAGGATTCTCTCAGATTTATGTTGGTCCTTCTGGAATCTATGACAGCTTCTGCCTACATATGAAGTTTTATTTCTGGAGAAAATGACCAAAGAGACCTCCCTCCTTCTCTATCTAATTAAAGCTGAGCCTCCAGGTGAGCCTCCAGGTGAACCAGTTTCCAACATCCCAATGTAATTCCCTATTTCACCTTTCCTTGGCCTGCACACAAACCAGTACAAGAGAAAGTCACTGATCAGACAGTCCACTTACTTCGGGGATCCTATTTCAAAAAAATTCTTCCTAAGAACAAATATAAACTGAGACATTTGGCTTTCTTCATAGGAAAAAAAAAAAACCAAAACAAGTTTCAATCAATCTGTATCTGAAAAATCCACAAGGATCAAAGTACGATAGCGCCAGAAACAATTTCATGCCTATTGTTTTTCATGAATAGACATCTTCAGCCAGCTCTTCACAAGGATGTGTCTGTAAGTACATACACAGTACCAGAGATTCATTCTGGCAGAGAAGTTCAAAATTCTTTAGGAAGCCAACTTTAGGCCTAGCCTTAGGACTTCAGCCTCAAAAAGGGCAAAACCCCTGAAGACTCAGACTAAGCCTATTTTACATAATGTTAAGTTCCAATTTGAAGTTCTGATCTGACCTAACAATCGATGACGGAGGACTGTTGACTGTCCCACTCCCCTCAGTGCCACAAGGAAATGTAAGTAACTTACCATTTGACACCAGAGTCAGCTTGCTTCCACTTGCCATTAACACAGGATTTAAGTCAGAAATTGGGCTTGCTGTCATTATGTTCCCACCAAGAGCCTACAGTGATAATATATGGATCAGACAAATATTAAAAAACCTGAAGATACAACCACAGCATCTTGTAATCCTGCATTAGTCCATACACAGTGCACTAGAGGTTAGCTCTGCTTGAGTTTGCTTTGATAAATTCTTTTTGCTCACTCAGCAATTTTAGGCCTTTAATGAAGTGGCAAAACGTAAAACCCATGAAATCAGTTGCTGTCCCAGTCAATACTAACGTTTGCCTGAAACAGTTTTAGGAGCAGCTTTTGGGTAATGCATCAAAACTACCTTACGCTTAAACCACATATGCCCAACAATGCCAAAATTCAATCACTGTAGCTGCAATTAAGGGAAGATCCCTGAAAGTATAGAGCATCTTTTCAGTAACATTCAGGAACCCAAGTTTTTGGCTGCAATACAAATGCATGGCACAATATCTTATGGAAAA
>JAVKLA010000054.1:15488225-15504062 GCA_034782735.1 Sagittarius serpentarius | reverse complement strand
TCAAAACTACCTTACGCTTAAACCACATATGCCCAACAATGCCAAAATTCAATCACTGTAGCTGCAATTAAGGGAAGCATCTTTTCAGTAACATTCAGGAACCCAAGTTTTTGGCTGCAATACAAATGCATGGCACAATATCTTATGGAAAAAAAAATCTGTGTTTCGTAGGTTGGTTCACCTACTTGCTTGATAGTTTTTTCTTTTAGTATATGGAGTTTAAGCACACTGACCCCACTTTCTCTTTCCCTTTAAAACTAGAGGAAAATTTGCCAGATCTGATGCATTAACACTATGAATACTATAGTTGTGCTGGCAAAAAAATCTACACATCTACTTCTTTGAAGTTTGTCTAGCACTCTAAATACATTTTTGTTAAATTAGTCAAACCTCACTACAGTTTCCCCCATTTATCCTGATAACAGCGATGGAAGACCTGGACAACTGCCATGTTTCCCTTGCTTGCTAAATCTGTGCTATCAGTGTAGCACAGACACCAGCTGAGACCCATGTTGCAGTCAGTTCCTGGGGCTGGTTTATGTGTACCTGCTTCTTTGCCTAGGTTTACAAACATTCGTGGGTGAGAAGCACAAGACACACCAACACTGGATGAGGCAGGCCAGCTCCTCACACTGAGCTTTCAATTCCAGACCCTGATGCTCCCGGAGTCACTTACAGCAACATTTCTGATCTGTGGCCCGGCAAACCACCGCAGCTGTTCAAGGACAGCCTGGAAGATCTCTGTTTTGTAAGGAGGAAGCTCTGCCACCGCTTTTCTCAGCACCTCCTCCACTGAGCTCAGGGTACATGCAGCGCCGAACGTGACCCCTGTAACCAAACAAATGAAAAGAACTGTTGTTCTCCCAAACATCAAGGTACAGGAGGACAGTTATAACTGTGTCTACAAAGCTTAGATGCTACTGAGTTTAATTAGACAGCAGGGTTTTGAGAAGACATTCAGTCACACTAATTTTGTATACACTGTATGTAAACATCAGATCCTCAGAACAAAATTCACTTTTAAATCAGAGCTCATGGTGGTACTGCCTCTCACGTGACAGTAACCCACCACCCTTTTGCCTCAGTGTATTATGAATGATATTGCCCTCCTATAGGTATTAGTTTGTCCTTTGAGAAGTGAACTCCAGCTCCTCTACAGTTTCCACACCTTAAATATGCTACCAGGCATTGGGCCACATGCGGTACACACCGTCCTAATTACTTCTAACTATTTGTAAGGTTGACCTGTTTCTACCATGAAGATAAATGCAATAATTCACTTAGTCACTTAGACTTTCCCCCAGTTACTAATTTTAAAATCTTTCTAAATAAAAAGATTGCCCACTGAAACCCATTTTTAACCCAGTTAATAGACATAAAACAACATGCATCAAACAGATAAAATGTCTAATATATCTCCTAGTGAAAGCCCTCTGATTCTCAAATGATTTTTACATATCACTTAGTTGATTCCCTGCATAGGAGAGGCATTAATGCATACAGAAAGCAGTTTTTAATCTGGTGATTTTCCTTCATATCCTCTTTATTATTCCATGGAGTCTGCACTCACTTCACAAGCATTTTGCCTTTTTTTTTGCTTACCTGTTTCAGTGTGCTGAACAGCGTTCATTTCAGAGATCCATGCTGGTGCTATTATCACTGGATACAACATGTTCTTTAACCTCATCTCAATACCTTAAGGAAAAGTAAGACTCTTTCAGTTACACACAGGTGAAAGAGAACCTAAGTTAACTGTTTCCCATTGAAATGGCAGCAGGCCTATTAAGGAGTCAGTTCATTGACCATCTGTTACACAGATTATGTAAGGTCACAGAGATACCAGACTAAAAGCTGTTTTCCACTAATACCAGAATTCTCATAGGGAAGTTTCAGGGACTCTTTTCTAGGCTTACAATAACCTTGAACAAACTGTTTAGTACTTGTGTAACCTGGCTATTGTTGTACATAATCCTTCAGGAAAGAACAATGAATACAATGAACCATACAAAGTTTGGGGATTGTCTCCTGAACCAGTTCTCAGGACAATGGAATTACTAAATACCTCTGAACCCTCCTCCTCAGCACTTATGTTTGCAGAAGAATATATTTGGGGAAAAAAAACCTGTAAGATTTCAAGTCTTGAGGGTTTACTCACTGAAGTATCTTTCAAAACGCAGGTTTCACAACTGAATTCATTTGATTATGGGGACATTTTATGCTGTGCCACTCCTCTTTTCTCAAAATTCCACAAAACTAGCACAGAAGCTCAGAGGTCTAAATAAGCATTTCTTTTTTTGCCTGACACAGCAAACAACAGGAAAAATATTCACTGTGGGATTAATCTATCTGAGAAGAAAATCTGTTCCTACATACAACCTGAAGATTAAACAGCTGTTTAACAGCAATGGCATGAAGGAGGTTTACATTTGCACTGTTCTCACAAAATACTGCATGGGAAGTTTTCCAACTGCTCATAATGAACATCAGCTCTTCCTCTTACCCACTTCAGTGTTCCCCACAACGAGCTTGGCATTGGGGTACTGGGATTTGAGAGCCACCAATTCCTTGAGAGTTGTAGGCTGGATCCACATCACACGCTCGCCTTTGAAACACAGCTGTTTCTGCTGTTTGTTACTCTGAGTCTGCAAAAGTGAATTCAGATAGAGCTCAGGGCCTACATCAAGCCAAGAATCCCCGCTTACATGCTGCCCATGCCTATGCCAGGCCAGGCTCCATCTCAGTCAAGTTACTGACAGGTGACTGTGACATCCACACTGTTGTTGGCAGTTAGGCATTCCCCATCCTTCTGCTAGCAGTGTCTAGAGTCTTTTTCATGCTGACAAAAGTTCTCCCTTCCTGATATTGCCAGGTGCATCCTGCTGCCACATGTCCCTAGCAAGACCTCTGCCAGCAAGCTCCATCTGACCGAAGTTCTGGCAGATGCCAGTGGCTTCAGCCATCTTAGAAGTAATGGGGTTTCCATTCTCATCTCACTGCAAAAATTCAGTCTTTAGCACTGCTGAATTTGAGTTGTCAGCTGTAAGGCCAGATTCTGGTTCCCTTTTTAATTCCTTCATCCAATGACTGAAGAAAACAAGCTAACATGGTTGCCTCCCAGCCATATCAGGTCAACCCTTAGGCAGGAGAACATCTTAGAGAAAAAACAGAGGGGACCTATCTCAAGCTAAATACATACTACGCTATGGTGTACGAGAACCTACTCATGCTGTAGCTCATGACACATTTAGGCTGGGTGGAGCAGCAGAACTAATGATTGAATTTTGGTTGTTTGTTCAATGTGAAAGAAGCTATAAACATGCCATATGCTGGACTAGATTCCTGCCTGGGACACATTTGCTTAGGGGAAAACTACCCTGAAAAAGACAGGAATGAAACATGGAGAGAAACTAATCTCACCTAACTTTTGATGTCAGTGTGAGCCAGCCAACTTCTACTCCTGCTACACTGAGCGGAGAGAAGTTGATGTTTTGGGAAAGTCAGCTGGTTGAAACATATATTTAGCTATATCCCATAGCTCCTGTTTCTCTTCCTACACTATCAAGGGAGCACAGGGCGATTAGCTCAGATACAGCTGTATTTAATGTAGAAGTTCACATCTGACCTAGTAAATTGAAATCTAGATGTCAGCAACCGTTCCACCCCCGGATAGGCAGTGACCGGAAAGGAAGGCAACCCAAGAGCAGGCACGTATGGTGAGAAACAGAGGAAAGCCAGCTGGGGCAGGCACTTGGCCTGCGTGTATTTTAATGCACCCTGGCTTAAAAAGCCTTCCCTTTTATAAAACAGGGAAGCATTCATGCCCATGCATCTTCTTTCATCAGCAGCCATCTTTTGCACTGCCATTTCCTCAGGGCAGAGACACTGCAGACACTCAAATCCTGTGCAGAACAATGAAACCAACGAACCACATACTATATCTTTTTGAATTAACTTACCATTAACTCTGGTGGGAAGATTGGCTCCTGTGTAGGGTCCAATGGCTGGAACTCAGAAGAATTGAACAGGCTGGAGGACATCATTCTCTATGACAGAGAAAATGCACATGGCTGGGCAGCAGAGGAGAAAGCTATCCACATACAACCCTAACTCATTCCTCTTTCCAGTCAAATCCCTATTACTATTTCATGGAGCAAAGAATGGCAAACACAGTGAAAAGATGCCACCTGATCCAGCGTTTCAGGTACTTCAGTCATATTTTTCTGATCGCAATGCATCTCTGGTCAGAAACCTGAATCCTGAACACACTAATAGGTTTTTTCCAGTCAAAAGTGACATCATTTTCACACTGGCATCTCAAATTATGTCAAAGGTACCTTTTCTGAGGTAAGACCAGCATAAAATATAAATTAGTCTAAACTGCTTTGCATAAATACAGCTAAATTAAAAGCACTGGGCTTTGACACAGAACAAGCCAGAGCTAGAGTTCAAAACATCAGAAACAGAAAAAACTAAAAGTAGAGAGGCACCTTACCACATTGTCTTCTTTTCCATTCATGCAGCAATCTGGACCATTGGCTCTTCCTCCACAGCAGCCCCCATTCTGAAGAAGAAACAATCATGCTTCAGCTATTCTACACAAAGTCAGAACATACCAACTTTTACAGGATATATTCCTTCCCATTTATCAATCCCTGGATCACAGAAATTGCAGTAACATTTTTCTTTAATAAACTACTTTGACAAAAAAACTCCAGGCAGTCTTAATTGCTGGAGTATTCCACGCAACACTGGATGCTTCCTAACAAAGAATCCACTGGAATTTCTTGGAAAATAACTTCATTATATTCTCTCTTTTCTAAATTCATTTTATACTCACATTACCTTAATGCCCTAGTTCCTTGGTTTCATGCCTCCATTGTTTATACCTCAACTGGTACATAAAATGTGATTAACTTTTTTCCTCCAGATGTTCCAAAAGGTTCCAATTGTACAATTTATTGGAATGGTGATTAAATTACTTCATTCATCACTGGACTGCAAAGTTTGGGAAAGAACACAGCGGGGAATTAACTGCGTTTTAGATCTGTTTTCACAGAAAGATGGACTGCTTCAATGTACCAGAAGCTGGTAACACATTGCTTACAGTTGTCACCATGCTATTTCACAAAAGTGTTGCACCTCACAGATTCAGAAGGAACACATCTAGTTCACTGTTGTAAAACCTGCGCCATGATAGCTAGTCATGATAAACAAGACATATGCAGTCACAGTGTTTTCCAAGAGACAGATATTCAAACCAGCTCAGAAGGCTCTGAATGTCTGCACCACAGTAGAGCCAGACAGATTACTAATACATCAAAACTCTAATACCTTATTGCAAATTGAGGTTATGGCTTTTAAAATTCAGCTTACCATGCTATTTTCCCTCTCACTACGACAGCATCCAGTGCCATTGGCTACTCTGCCACAGCAATTCAGGTCCTGTGGAGACAAAAACTGTTCTGAGAAAAACGTGCAGATTCCAAGGAAATTAAGTAGACTTGATTCCCTTTTGAGAGAAATTGATCCCACATTTATTATACCCAAATCAGAAATGGGAGACGGAAGGTGCCAAGCAAGTAGGTGTTTCCCTTGCCCATGGAAGGGAGTATCCTGCAGTGTGATGGCTAGGTCATGTCCAGTCTACAGATAAACCTCTTGTTCTGGTTTAGAACTACTCTGACCATTCAGCCAGTATCTCTGGTCCAGCTGGAGATGTGAGGAGATACACAGAGAAAAGGGACAAGCACATACAATGCAGTACCTAGTACTCTACCAGCATTCAATTGCATTCAGCTCAGGGGACTAGCTTAGCCCAGTGTGGTTTCCATCTTTTTAGTAACCCTCGACAGCTCTCCATCCAAGTATGTGCTCAGTCTCCCCCTGGAACCTGGGTAAGTTTTTGGTGCCCACAACACCCTTTGGCAAGTTCTGCAGGTCAGCTGCCCGGTATGTGGCAGACCATCTGCCTTTGTTTTCAACCTGACTCCTACTAGTTTCATTTCTTGACACCTTGCTCTTGTATCGGAAGAGGCAGCAAACAGCCAATGCCTGGCCACATTCTACCTGCCAGTCACAATTTTGTAGATCTCTATCAGAGGTCAACACAAATCACTACATGGGCTATGTAGAGCCCCTTCCCCTCCCTGACACCTTTTTTCCAGGCTGAAGCGTCCCAGCCTACTCAGTGCTTCCTTGTATGGAAGCCAGACTACCACAGATGTGATCCTTATTCCACTTCTCTGAATCTTTTCTTACTCTGCTGTACCCTGGTAGAGATGAGAGGACCAGAACTGCACAGAGTACTCAAGTATAGGAAGAGCCATGATGCAGACAGTGGCATGGCAGTGTTTTCTGTTTTGTTCTCTACCCTTTGAAGTGTTGCTTTGACTGCCAGTGAGCACTGAGCTAATGCTTCTGTGGAACTGTCCACCACACCTCCAATATCATCTCCCTGCATGGTAGCAGGGAGATGATGTTGTGTCTGCTCACAGCCTACCGTTTTAGATGTGAAATGAGGACTGCCTTTCACTCTGTAAATTGCATTTATTTGCTCTGAATTTTGTATCCCATTCTATTTTGCAGTTTCTCGGGTTCACAAAGTCCTTCTGAAATTCCTCAAAATCTGTTCCTGTCTTCACTACCCGGACTAACTTGGTATCAGTTAATTTATTTTCTCACATCACTGCTGCTCACTCTCTTTTCCACCTCATTTAGGGATATCTTGAACAGCCTTGCTCCCACCACAGGTCCCAGCAGAACTCCACCAGTGACCTCTCTCCATTGCAAAAATACACCATTTTCTTCTACCTGCTGTTTTCTGCCTTTTAACCAATATTTCATTCATACAGAGATCTTCCCTCTTAACCCACGGCTGCTTATTGTCTTTAAAAGCCTTTGGTGACACACTGTTGAAAGTCTATTAGAAATCCAAGTAGACTATATTGACTGGGTTGATCAACCATTTGTAATGGATCTCAGTCGTGCTTGTATTCTCTTTTGTTGATCATAATTATGGATAATAAAATTAAATTAATGGGCAGCATTCTAAATTCTTTACTTTTGATATTTAATACCAGTGTAGCCCCATAAGTGGCTAGTAATCGCTGAAGTACCTAATGATCTCCTTTTCTTCACAGTCTCCAGCAGTCTTTCAGGAACAAAGGGACTAGAGAAAACTTATGGCAAAGCTTCATACCTCACCCAAACCAGCAGATGAGTTCTGAGCAAGAGCTATACAGCAGTGATTTCAACTTCTTTCCAGAGCTATTTCAGCTCTGCAGCTGACCTTTCAAGAAAGAAACTTTTTCATCAGATTCCTCCACAGTATGTCCCTATTCATGCACCATACCTTCACACTTTTTCCGTGTCAGGGATCATCTGCAAGCTGTATTATGCAGAGATTCTGAGTTCTTCAGAGACTTACAGAAAAGAATTACAGAGTCTGATTACCTGTGATCCAAAAAGGGACCATCAGGCAGATCTTATTAAAGTACTCCACTTCCAGCAACTGGAGTGAGTAAAGAAGTTGGTCTTCCTGCATTATTAATGCATGAAGGACATAAAGGGGTCAAGAGTTGGAGCTGGGTTGTTGTAGCATATATATTCCCTTCCTCCCCATTTCAGCTCATGGTGTATTTTAGTAAGAGGGACAGCCAGCCTTCCAGATGTTTTTAAACGTTATCTGAATCCACTTACCTTAGCAAATGTCCTGTATCCTTCCAGAATGGCTCTGTACCCTGTACACCGACACAAGTTCCCTGCATTGCCAGAGCAAAAGGATAAAGATTTAGTGTCACTTGGCTGAGAAGTTCTCTCCTTTAAGAACATTTTATTGTTTCTCACAAAAGCTTGTCAAATCTAGATAAAGCTAATGAAAAAACTGGGAGGAGGAAAATTTCTTTAGTAATCTTGCAACAATCCTACCATCCCTTTTTGTTGAAATTTTAAATTGAAACTAATTCAGAAAAAATTCAATTTGCCTTATTCAGTATTCATTTACCTCAATTGTGTAAGTCGAATCAGCATACCAACTATCCAGTCTCCTGAATTACAAAGAGGTTGCTTTCTCCTGCATCTAATTTCCTCTCTGGTCACTGCCAGAAGCATGGTAACAGCAATAACCTCAGCAATAACAGCAGCCTCTCAGATGATTTACACAGTTGGATTCTGCCTCACTCCATCATGTATATTGCTGTCTTGGTCCTTTACTTGAGGTTGGCCGGCCCAGATGCTGTCTGTGACCTGCTGTCTCTGCAGGCTCTTGTGATGGCAATGAATAAACAAGGAGATGTGGAAGCTTTTATAAGCCCCCCAGGGACAGGCCACCTTTTGTTCTGTGTTAAGCTTAGTGGGTCCTAATCCAGGACCAAGGCCAGTTGCCCCTGCTTCAGGACAAACAATGAGCTTGTGTGAGATCTTCCACAGGTCATTTTTTATCACTTCATAGCACCTGGCCAGTCTCCTCGTGAGAAAGTTAGTTCTTAAGCTTGTAACAATTGACTATCTGTAACAAAATACATTAAACAAAGGTGCACCTCTACCCCATTTCATGAAGCAAATGTAATGAAAGCAGAACAGGTTGCATCTCTCTGCAGGGCTATGAGTATTACCTTGGAAAGCATCTTCTATGTCCTCCATTTTGGGCTCAGGTTTGTTCCGAAGCAATGTATACATGGACATGACAATGCCTGGAGTGCAAAAGCCACATTGGGACCCGTGACTTTTTGCTATTCTCTCCTGAGAAAAAGTAACAACAACCATCAGCTCATAATATCAAGGTGAGTTCATTGTTGTGCTTGTTTCTGAAACACTTTTGTTTAAAAAAAAAAGCAACAAACAATCTCACCAGAGGAGCTAAGACTATCATCAGCTGTTCTCTGATGAGATGGTCAATTAATCTGTGAAACAGACTTCAAAGAAGAGAACTCTCTGAAAAGTTTGCATCTAGGCTTTGAACTCCCAGTGTAACTGAAGGCGGTTAGAAGCCTCCAATGTGATCAGTTCTTCGGATTTACCAAGCTAGAAAGGTTGGGGCTACCTGTATAGACCTGAGTCTGAATTTCAAAGCTTAGCTATTAGAATCTTCAAGAGACGCAGAGAAAAGAGGACAAGCAAACAAAGGTCAACTAGCTGCCATCCGTTCATGCGTGTCTAACTTATTTTTCACTTTGTTGTTTACTGTCTCAGATAGATATTGGCACAAGTCCTACCCACTGTACAAACTGAGATGAATCATAGTTTCTCTTAAAGGAGCAGTATCTCTGACAAAGCTGAGGCAAGTCTGTTTCCACAAAAAGTGCGTTATAACACCTTGCTAGAACAGCAAGGCTTCACATTCCTGTCACTCCTCCCCACCAAGAATATTCTGGGACTCCACAAACGTTGCTGAACCAAACCTTACTGCACCACCGCAGGGAAGACTCCTAACTATGCAGGATGAGAAACCAAGGTCATTCATGGAAGGCCATAGGAGAGCCAAAACCTAACTCAGATTTCCTGGCTCCAAGTCATTACATAGGCTTTCACCACAACATTGGTCTTCCCATTTCCTGGGATTTGGTCCAGGATGTGGACCAAATACAGCCACATAGCCCTAGAACAAAACCATTAGCAATTCAGCCAGGATAGCACCAGTTAACTCCTTAGGGCATAACTGAGCTGCAGCACTGACCCAGGCGTTTGATTCCATCACTTCGTCACTCCTGCAAGCAAAGACTACTCATGTGGAAAGTCAAACTCCCAGCTTTAACATTATGATGGAAGTCCCAACACCCTGGAAAGTAATTAATTAACACAGGAAGAAAACATGGATAGAGGTGTTTAAAGTTATCCATGTTAATAGCTTACCTGGGCTGGGTGCAGCCTGGATTTTGTGTTTCCTATGCCTTCAACAGTAGTTACAGCTACATGATGCAGGGCACAGACAGGGAAGAGGCAAGCATTGGCAGTATGGTGGCTAAAATAATAAATTAAGGTCATTTCATTTGACAGTGCTGCTCAACAAAGGAAAAAGGGAACAGGAGGACTGTAGAGTACTCAGACACTGTAGTAGTGGACACAATAGGAGCACTTAAATAGATGTGATACAGGTATTAGTTACAAGCCAAATCCTACAGCACCTCCTCAGCCAAAGTTGTCATCAACTTCACTTGAAGTTTAAACTGAGTATGCACCATAGGATTTGACCTAGAAATAACAACTTTAAACAGCCTCATTGCATATTAAGCTACAGAACCCATGTAAGTAATTTATAGGGGCAGACTACAAATACCAAGATGTGATATAGCTGGCCTGGCCCGCTCGCAAAGTTACATAAGAGCATGGAGCTCTTGGCCTTTTACCTAGGAAACCATTTCTAGATGGTACACATGAGGAAAACGTCCAGGCTGAAGGTAATATAGAATAATGTTGCCAAAATTCTTAGCAGAACTAGCTACTTTATTTCATTTCTATCAAGACAGAATAATGACCCTAAAGATATCCTATTCAGGCCACGTTACTAAGCAGAACGACTAAGTTAGATGATCCCAAGTTAAAGTATCTCCAGGCACTATTCCAAATATATCCGAGATTTCAGTGCTTTCCATTCCCCACAGTAAAAATAAACTGGGGCTCGTCCTTCTGCCTCATCCTCTCTCTATTCCCCTTTTTGTTTGATTCCAGTACTTCACTTTTCAATTAATTAAAGGGAGAAAAGAAGGAAAGATTATGGCTCAGAAAATAAGAGTCATTCTGAGGGTTACGATAGAAGTAGAGAAAAAGTGAGTATCTGGTGGCATACAGAAATCAGATTATTGTAGTAATACAATAGAAATAAAGATTTTATCACAGTAATTATCATTTGCGTCATCACAGCAAGAAGTTACATTGCATTGCAAAAGAGGAACATAAAGGTTTTCTGAATTGGGAAGAGGCAGATAGTCTGCGTGCTACAGTCAGTGAAGATATTTCAGGGCACAATGAAATCGTTCCCTATCAGCACTGTGCAATGCTGTAGGAAAAGACACCTTCTTGTCTTAGCCTTCTGAGTTTATGTTCTGAAAGCAAAAATTATGTTTTGGCAGAAACATACTTTGTATAACTTTTTTTTTTTTTTAAATAGTGCCAAATCTGGAATGTCAAGAACCTGGATCTGTCTCCATTTCATTTCTCTGTTGAAGATTTCAGATTGCAAAGGATACAGGATTTTCTTCCGAAAGGGATCGTACTTGGATATCATAACAGTGCAGGCGCCACATCCGCCTTCTCCACAGCCTAGTTTGGTTCCACATAGGCCCACTGAGAGAACAGGAATCAAGGAAAACATGAAAAGCATTGGCAGAACCCTGCTCAAACAGTTGTCGAACAAGGCTTAGCAACAAGTTCTTGCTGGAAACCAAGTACTCATTTTTTTCTGCTTAATAACTTAAGCAAAGTTTCAAATGCTGGCATGTGAGCTTTGAGATCAACACCCAAAGCCCTAATAAGGAGGCAGTCCACATTCCAACAGACTCTTAGAATAAACAAAAAAATTCTGAACTTCAACAGTTCCCACTTTCCATTAGACTCAGAAAAGGAAGTTACATAAGGGAGACAAAGCGCTTGGTAAATGCTGAGCTGGAGCTGTTCAGGCGTGCAGCCACATCCCTGACATGCATGGTGACATCTCCTTCAGCACCTCTCACCAGTGGTGGTTGACTGCTTCCTACACCTGGCGATTTGTACCACCTAGAAGGCGCCCAGGCAGGGCAGTCATGCAGTGCTGCAGGCCACACAGTTTAGCACTGACATGGGAGCTGCCCTTGAACTGCTCACAAGATACCTGCATCTCAAGAGTTATGGTCTGGCCACCCTGGCTTCTCTTTTGGCTCCATTTATGATGGCTTCCCCATCGCTAGGCACAAAACCAGCCGAGCGCACTCCCCAGTAACCTGGTTCCCATAAAACCACAGGAGGGAGACACTGAGAGCCAGAGCTAGCAGAGATGCACAGAACCACTGCACAGATGCTTGGATGCTCCCAAAGCATATGGACTGGCCTAAGTAGATGCCTCTGCAGGCTGCAGAGCGGATGCCTGTGCTTTACAATCAGGCATTACATCAAGCGTTCTGCAAAGGGATTTCAGGAGATAATTCGAGTTACTTCTGCTTTGGGTTCCTTCACCCATTAGAAGGTAATTACACGCTGTTATTTATTGTGAAGAGGACTGGCCAATGCTGAGAGACTTTTGGTGGGAAAGGAGCAGCTGCTTTCATTGGCAATGAACACATGCCTCTGCTGAGATAACAGGCCTGTGGAAAAGGCCTGTTAGGCCTGTGGAAAAGCATCAAGCATCATGAGATAGGGAACTTAAATCATCTTTGCCTTCACTGCAAAGATTCTGGAACTGTTGTCACAGAAACATGGAAATCATAGAATCATTTAAGTGGGAAAAGACCTTTAAGATTGAGTCCAACCATAAACCTAACACTGCCAGGTCCACCACCAAACCATGTCCCTAAGCACCGCTTCTACTTTTCATAGAGTCATGTGCCAGCTTCAGCAGCAATATAGCTTTTCTATGCCATCCAGTGTTTCTCTTGATGACAGTGTTAATCTGGCTCAATAAAACATGTTTCTTAAAGTATTTGTCTGACCCTAACCAGGCATCTACGAAATAAATTCACTGGAATGTTCCAGTAGAAGATCAGAAGGTTTTGAAGAGCTCCAATTATCTCTTTACAAAGCTATTTGCATTATATATTAGCAAGCTTGGACACAAAAGGTCTAGCACTAAGAAGTGCACACAGGCAGGGTAGGCAGGCCACTTATTCTTCCTCTTGAACCTTATCCACCCAAGGTACAGTCAGAAAAAATAGGGCTGTTGATAGTTCTGCTGGAAACCCCAGAGAGGAGTGTGATTTATATCCCCGCACTTCTTTCAGATCCCAGACAAACAGAACATGGCAGCATGGTGAAGTACATATGTACGATTCTTTTTAAGGAATACACCAACACAGATGTGAACAATTTGGCATATGTACACACCCAGCTGGTCAGACAAAAACTCAGAAAACATGGAATGACACTACCTACTGAACCAGATCTAGTATAGCCAGCCTGGTCATCACAGTAATAGCTACCCAGCTCCTGAAGCTAATCTGACTCATGTGTTGACCAGTTTCTAACAGGATTGAAACGTGACTGCTTGCGTCTGCTCATGTAAACATGCCCACAGGATGTGGTGGGAACCCCTGCCTCTGAGTTTGCATCCCTGGGTCATCTGATAAACAGGCCACAGGATGATCAAGTTATTGGATACTAACTATCCAGTAATATCCAAATTACTGAATGATACAGCAAGCAGCTCAAGTGGCTGTAATGTTTTGGCCAGAAAATTCTTTACAATTTGTGTGGAACAAATCTAAATTTCCTTCAATTTTATTGTCATCTCAGTATTGCTTTCTTTCCATCATACTCTGTTTCCTAACAATTTTGAGAGTTTTCCCTTTAAAGTATTAATAAATTATTTAAAGGTTATTTGAAGTGTATTATTTAAATTTTTCTGTTGTTTAAGCTTGGAATACCAGCTGTAATCTTTGCCAGCTAGAAATACCAGACCATGCAGAGCACTCTCTCTTACACCCTGTACACAAGCTCTGCCTAGCACTCAAGTGACAGGCAAAACAGTAAACAATTATGAAATGCTGCAGGCATTTAAAGCCTTCTGCAGTTTCTTCTGACACTGGATACATTTTCTTCGTAAATAGGTTAGCAGAGTTGTTTCTGGGTCCACATCTTTTTCCACCACCTGCAAGAAGGGAAAGGTACTGTTACACAGAGTGCTTTGCAACACAGGTACGTTAGTTGAAAAGAGAAAGTTTGGTCTTTCTGCAACTTCTTTTCCACAGCAGGGAGCAGAACCACGGATTAACTCCCTTTACTACGTTCAGCAACGTTGGTCGTGTATCCAGACACAAAGTTTCCTTCAATTTACTGTGACAGAGAAAAGTATGCGTGTTTCATATACCAGAGTTTTTCAGCCATGGCACACCGGGAAATCTTAAAAAACACTTTATCAAAAACGGCAAACAGAATTAGTAGTGAGCAGAGAGAGAAAGAAGAGTGTTTTGCACTCGAGTTTTGAATTCCTGACATCTCCCCAAATTGCGTCTCATCTTTACTGACCACGCATAACTGACCTCTGTCCCTTCTCCTTACTGTTAGAAGATACAAAGAAAATAAGCAGATAAACAGAATGACAGAAACAGCATCAGTAATAGACTCTGCAGAGGAAAAAAAAAAAAAACAACAGTAGAAACCCTAACATGACCAATACAGGTGCTGCAGGACAGACAGCAAGTACCAATCATCTTGAAGTTTCTCTTTCTTCCCTGCTAACCTTAAAACAATCAGTGTTACATCAGTAGCCACCCTAAATGTGGGAATGTGAAATTCCAGCCAAGGAGAAATTTTCTCTGTACACTTTGAGTCAGTTCCATCCTATTAGTGAACAATACTATTAGCAGTTATCTATTAGACAAAATTAGATTTGACTTCAACCTCTGCCCAATGGTCAGAAACCAAAGTTCTCCCCTTGCCTCCAAATGGCCGCAGAGCTTGTCTTCCCCTTTTTCCATTATTAATAGAATGTCAAGAAACTTTTCCAAATGAACTGTGTGCCAGAATGTAATCATGTGTTCTTGGCTCTTACATTGTGCAAGTTCTAAGTATGATAGGTAACAGTTTATTTAAATTAATCACTCCCAGTTTGAAGGGCAAATTGAAACAGAGGTCATTTGTGTAAGCCTTTTTTCTTCCTGATAAGAAACCTTCACAATCTCTGTACTGCTCCAGTTTTATGCCTTTGACACGTGACAGGGTTATTCTAAAGAGATAAGGTTGATACCTCCTATTTGAGTCCACATTTTTAGAACTATCCGATAAAGCTGCTGCTACAAAACACAACTGGTCATTTTTTGCACATCTCATCCCTGCATTGGGGATAATCTACAGGGAAACAGAGTTCATTCTTCTAGCTTGGAGATGTCTTACTGTAAATCATGCAGCACTAATATTGCTGCTATTCAGAGCAAAGTGCTCCTGTTCCCTCACCTTCTGGAAGCATAGAAACAAGTAAAAGCATACAGTGGCTCTCTCATGACCAGTTGGTTCAGAGTAAGTACATATATCTCTCTGCAGTAGTTTTGTAAACAGACAGACATGAGCAGATAAATCCAAAAATGCCTGTGACTACAACTGTCCTGTGGGCAAAAGGCCTTTCACAGCCATTTCACACGCAAAGACCCTTCCACAGCAACTCATACCCTCACTGTCAAGCTGAGCGTCTTCCTCGGGGCTGTGCCAATGGCCATTGCAAACTCTTCTAAAGCAGCTTCCAAGACAGACAGGCACAGAGGAAAAAGCTTCAGAATAGTCTTCCAGATGGTTAAAAACTATTGAGATTATTCTATGCTTAGACCAAAGAAAATGTCTCAAGTAGTTTACGTGAAAGAATCTGAGAAACATTCCATTATGTACTCAAATGAAGCAATTAAAAGTTTGGCCCAATGCCTCCTTTTCAGGATGTTAAGTAAGAAATAAAACATGGGCCTAAGCCTTCATTCAGCACCACAGACTTTTACTGAAGTACTTAAGCATGTGTTAAGTCCCAAAGTCAAACCTTTGCTCAACTTTATCAGAGAGTGACTCCCACTATGCAGTAGAACATGTCCTGAACAATCCACACTCTTATGCTGTTCAGACGAATAGCCCAGGATTCCTACTTCAGTCACTTCAAACTACTCCACTGTAGCTGTGTGTCTGCAATGCTGAGAGGAAGATAAGGGGTAAGAGTTTGGAGGACATTTGGGATTA
>JAVKLA010000054.1:15427222-15488203 GCA_034782735.1 Sagittarius serpentarius | reverse complement strand
AGCAAGGAGTCATTTCTTTGCACTCAGATTCCTGGTGGGGGGATGCTTGTTTATGAGTCTCTCTTGCTGGCCACAGAGTGAGAGCTTTTTACTATTCCTGCCTTTTGTTCACTGTCATTGATGCCGGTTTTGTCCTCCAACATGTCATTCCTCCAGTGGTTTGTTACAATCACCTGCTGTGATTTGTTCTTAAAATATTTTAAAACCCTGTGGGTGGGGATAACACCTTCTCTTGTCTGGTGCCCAGAACAATGATTCACAGCTCCATATCTTACCCATCCAAACGATTCTTGCTCACCTCCCCCAGTGTTCTTGTACAGAAGGAAACTGAATTATATCCATTGCCTTCAGTGGGAGTAGGATCAGCCTACTTAGATATTGCAATTAAAGAAATACTTCCTTTTTGCTCAGTTACTGGTTTTTGCTTTTTTGGGTTTTTTTTTAAACCAAAATGTCGTATTGCCAGATACATCAGATTGACGGCTACATTTTGACAGATTCAAAACTGTGGATTTTACTGCATGTGGTAGCTTAAATATCAATCAAATGCAGAAAGAAACTTTATTGGAAACGTTAGGATGGCACTGACAGTCAAAGGACTCCCAACAAATGTGCTCTGTACTGCCATGTTTGTACTACACATCTATTTGTCTACTAATTCTAAGAATATTAAATACTCAGATCACCTCAGCAGGGAGCTCAGCCTGGCCCTACAGTTCTTCAAAGTCTAAATCCTACACAGAACAAATTCCTAAGCAGTACTCTATACTCTTAGAGCCCATGGACTGGTCCAGAGAGGTGTTGAGCTCACGTCCCCATGATTTCACGTACAAAACTTGGATCTCAATAAATATTTTGTTTGCTGTCTTCTCTACCTGCCTTTCGCTAACTCAGATAACTTTGTCTTTACAACATAAAGCATCATATTTAAATTAATATACCTAGAAAGTTAAAGAAAGGATTTTTCAATTTAAAAGAACAGTAGTTGAGCAAGGTAAATAGCGGAACAAAAAGAAAACAGAAACTTTCCTGGTTTACTAAAAACATGCTAAGCTTTCCATCAGCTAGCATCTTTAAATGAGAAACAGATGCTTTTCTGAACAAGTTCCCATTCTATCACTAGTCCCTAGTCACTCAGTTGTGAGAAGGTGAAAGGTTTTAACCAGATTACCATGCAGCAAGTCAGACTAGTCAAAGGTAAAGGTCCCCTAGGACCTTAAAGTCTGTGAATGTGTATTCCTGAAGTCAGTGAGAGATTTCAAGTTAATTTACTAGGGAAAAGGATTAGAACACAGATGAACAAATGGAATATAACCGCACAATGTAAATCTGCTATTGGTCATGAGAACATTTTGTTCTGCTTTAAACCAGCACACAGAAAACTTGTAATTCACTGTTTATGTAGGACCCAGAGGGTCCCAAAGCTCAAAAAAATCCTGTGTTTTGACTGGTCCCATCTGTAATCAAACATCCACAGGCTTTGGAAGAGGTCTAATGTGGCTTCTAGCATAGACCCCCTCTTAACATTCAGGATAGAAATAGAAATATTGACTCCACGTGTTTGAACTAAAATTACATGCTACGTATGCATAAGACAGACTTGTCAGCTGACGAAAACAAAATTGTCACTATTAGCTTTAAATTGCCTGTGTTGTTTTCCATTCTAGTCTAGGCAGACTATCAAGCTAACTTTGTGTTCGTTGTGTGCCAAGCTTTATGCCCAGTGAAGTATAGAGGGGCTTAAAATAAACAATCCTGAATGTGAAGTATGCTCAGCTGTTCTGAGGAGACTTTTTCTTAACAACATTGCAGACTGGGCTAATGCAAGAGAGAAGGATTTGCTGCCATGAAAGTCCCTATCTTATCAACCACCTCTTATCATGCAGTTCTGTGCTATGACAGAATATCAGCAGCCCCTTAGCAATGTCACGCTGTCACAAATTCACACAGCAGTAACCTTTCCCACTGGCCATGCTATCACATTCTTTGCAGTGAATAGACTGGAATATTTAGTCAGGACTCCAGATGGATGGAGTCATATCCTAACTTGCTACCTGCTGTTTCAGCAGCCCAGGCCCTTCCCACCACCCTTTCCATCACGTAACCGCTCACATGCAGAAATGTCCCAACAAACTCCACATTTGTTGCCACAGACTGGATTGCCCCATGAGTCCAATTCTCTCTCTCAAACCTGCATTTGGTGAGTGTGTAACTCAAGCCACTTTGGCAGCAGACCCAAGAAGGGAATAGAAAAAAAAAGTCACTGGAGGCTCTAGGTAGAGCATAACCCAGGAAGCCCTCTCATCTGTGATCAAGCGGAACCTGCTCCTTTGTTAGCACTGCTGGCTCCGTGAGCCAGCAGGGAAGGATGCTGACACAGCCTTGACATGTGGAATGAGTTGGTATCGTTGGTAGTATTAACCGTACCCTGGTGGGAACAACTGCCAAGATCACACTGTGATAAAACCCTTTACACATGCACAAGGTCAGCTCTGAGATGTGGCTCTTGTAAACACGAACTGCAGTTCCTTAAAAATTGCTGAAATGCACCAAGGGCAATGCCATTCACAGCGTGTTTGTTAGCTCCAGGACATCGCAAGAACAGACACAGATACAGAAGGAACTGGTTGTCTTCTGCTGCTGCTAGCCTTCAGGGTCTAGACTGCTCTTTGTCCCCTTCTCTGCCTCACTCCACATGCACAAGAGTCCCACAGAACCTGTTCTGTGCAGCTCAATCTCTTCTCTTTTGCTTTGACTAATACACATCTTAGCCAAGGGTGTCCTCCAGGAGAAAGGACTTTTCTACTGATTTACACAGAGCAATGCTCCTGTAAGACCTGAGCACCAACCAATTTTGAAGCACCAGCTGTAAATGTATATAGGAATTTGTTTGTAAACTCTTCCTACCTACCATGAGTGGCACATTGGTTTTGAACCTTAGCTGGTCTGGCGCCAGAACTACAATTCTCTTTCATTAGAGCATACCAGAAAAAGAAAACAAGACAGTACACTTGGCCTGTATCAGGGTCTAGATTGCCCAACATGTTTGTGGCAATCTCCTACTGCAAGACTCAAAAGGCTCCCAGTTGACCCTCTAGGAACTGGGGTTCACAAAGGGATCTGAAGTCACTAAAATCTACACAGAGCGAGAAGACGACAAGTTAATGGTATACCCCCTGTGCCCCTCATAGCAGGAAACTCATCAGATGAAATTCACAGATCATCCTGTGCCACTGCTTCACGATCTCGATTACCAGACTCAATTAGCTGGTCATAATTAACTTGGAGCTTTAAGTTGTCACCTCCCTCTAGAAACAATGAATGGCTGATATGTCAGTTAATGCTGACATGAACCATTACTGATCTGTATGAGCAAAGCTTCTGTTGTCATCCATCTTTAAAAAAACTCAGAACCAGGGCAGGGTTCTACATCAGTATTACATTCAAGAGCTCTTTGACTAATTTATAATCCATCCTAGATAAACTTCATTCTTCACCTAACTATTGATACTTACATAAAGCAAAACTTTGGTATCAATGCTCTAGTACTTTGGAAAGTTCAAATTCCAATCTAGTTTGGGTTCCAAATTCATAACTGAAACACCCTAATGGTGGCAACAATCTTATCCACATTTACACTTGATTAAATTAGCACGAAAGGTCAATAAAAGCAACACTGATAGTAATCCTGTGCCAGTCTGTAGGGCAGAGCACAGAGCTTTTTAACCAAGAATATTGTGTGATCCCTCAAGGGATTAAAAAATTAATTCTCTAGACCAAACTTAGGGCTGCATGCGATTTACCTCTAAGCAGTGCACAGGGAAGGGCCACAAACTCTCTGCTCCACAGTACACAATGGATATGCAAACCTCTCCCCTCCGAAGTTTACCAGCTGGAAGCTTCTTTGGCGCAAGTTTCCCTGCCCAAGTATCGAAGCAAGGGGAAGGTGGTGGGGCAAGATTAGCATTGAGCCGAGCTCAGAAACAGAACTAACTTGGTACTCATAGTTCAAAAAAGAGGCAGCCTTGTCTTGTTAAAAGCTTTTGAAGAGTCAAGGCTGCAATGCTAGCCAGGGGAAGTCCAAACTGAGAAAGGGTGCTCTGGGACAGAGTGTTCAAAGGTGTCCAGCATGTGCAAGGACCACCCCAGCCTCCTGTAAGACACAGTCACTTCTTAGGTAATTGTCAGCAATTGATCTAGGGAACAGTATCAGTTAGTGGGCTTTGATTTTAAAGAGTTTTCTAGCTCCTTAAGTGGAAATGGAATTAACATTTTACTTAAATCCCTTTTAAAAATCAAATGTTAGAATTACTTACTGAACATACGAGTTATACATGGATGCTTACATTTGAGTTACATTTTCCAGATCTGTTGTAATTACTGAAACTATTTCTAGTAGAAATGCCTGTATTAAGTTAGTGCACCTTTATTTAAGAGTAGTTACCTCAGAATTGTAGTAAATTATTGCCAAAAAATCTAAAATGTAAAAAGAACATTATATAGTTGTGTTACTCTGAATAATTCACAAGATAAAGTCAAAGAAGAGAAAAAGCCACTTAGCAAAAGCAATAAATACTCTTCACAAGTTAATATTTAAAAGTCATGGCAATTGTGCTGGTATCAGAAAACTTCACAGGAGGAAAAAGATGGCTAGAAAAATAAGTAATCAAGCCACAATCCAGGAGCAAGCCGGACAGAAAGTTGGAATCTTCCTTACCTTTTTACCATTCACAAAGAAAACAAGTTCATCCCCTCTCTCGTTTGGAGCCATCCTGCACACCTTCCAAAATTCACTCAAACAGGGCCACAGATCACCCTTCCGAGAGCAGCCCTACACCCCACAGCGAAGTAGGCACCGGCGATACGACAAGTAACACGAGTCTGCCTCAAAAATGTTTGACTTTATTTCTACATCAGTGCCCTGTGAAACCCCATATTATATAAGAGCCAACGAAGAGGCGTGCCAGCTGCGTTTGGTTGGTGCTTCTGCAGCAGTAATGACAGAAAAGGAGCTGGAACAAGCCGAGTGACCCGCCCCCTTTTATATAGCAATAGATCACAATTCAACTGCATTCCCTTTAGATTATACTGCCAGGCTTGGGGCACTCGCAGTGTGCCACTGCAACGGCTGCCAGGAATTCACAGTATTTTGCAATACAACGCAAACTCCGGGGGCGGGGGGCGGGGAGGGGGGGGGCGGTTTCTTCCAACTGTCCCTCACCGAATATTGACAAGAAAAAGCTCTGTTTCCCTTGCTCTGCGCATAGCCATCCACCTGGCATTCACCACGCAGAGGTCTCTAATGAGAGCACCTGCTTATTTAAAAACTCCTCCATACGTGCACATCAGCTAGTAGACTGACTGCAGGACTATTTCACTATTTTTCCTTACAGTTTTAAAGCTACAGTACCCTCCATCTGCGAGGATGTAATTTAAACAAATATGTATTTGTCCAGATAAAAGCAGTTCTAGAGAACTGACACTCTGATCCAGCACCTCAAAAGAGGTGGGCTAAGACCATAATGTTTTCACTAGGCTCTTAAAGCATTTAGGCTTACCTTTTTTGGCTTAATCCTCACATCCCAGATCTTAGGCGCATGTTGCCAGTGAAACACAGAGGAAAGCTAATTCTTTGAAGAATTTTTTTTCTTCCATTTCCTTGGTGGTGGTTTCTTCTGGTTTCTCCATTACACAACTGCACATTTTGCATTGTTTAAGTCTTCCTGGTTTTAATTCCAAAATTGTCGCAGAATTGTCCACAGACCCCTAGATATGACATCTGTTGGTTTCATGAACAAGATATCAAACCCTCTAGTTCCAGTTTAAAATTCCTGCACAAAACAGCACGATTCCAAAGTCTCATGGAAGTTTCCTAGCACTGGACTTAATCCTGTCTGCTCCATTCTAATTTTTGTGACTTTGCTTTCCTTCTTCAGCATACTAGGCTTATTAGTTTCAATTAGGTTTTTTTGGTTTTCTTAAAATCCCTGGGAAAGCACTACATCAAAGTCTCCCTCCCGGGAACCTCTCTGACCAATTCACAAAAGAACAAAACCTAATTAAATTACCATTTTCAGAAACAGTCTTTCCTTCAGTATTTCGGAAATATGTCAGAGTAAATACAATACATACATTATTTTTACCATCTTTTATCTTCCGACTCATGTATTATATTGCCCGGTCCATCCCCTAGAAAAGCTATTTATAACAAGTGTCAAACATTGTTTCAGCACTTCTTTACAGGCATTCAGTTTGCTGAAAGTATAGTTCACAGCAAACTTGTGCTTAACACCAGCTGCCTTAATCTATGTTTGTAGTGAAGTTGTGCATAGCTGAACCAGTGCTGACACCTATTGTCTGGCACCTCCCACTTTGTAGTATGAGAGTATTAGAAAAATGACACTGTTCTCCAAGAAATCTTCAGCTCTGTTGTTTTATATCTATCTGTAAATTTACACAAGCGTTACCCTCACGTAGCAAGCACCAATCTCAAAATTAGCATACACAAGCTTAGTACTCATAAACAGTTTTGTAATATTTTAAATAACAATTATTACACATAACCACAGGTAACATGTTACAGCAATCTTAAAGCAACTAGCCATTACAGCATTAACACCAAAATCAAACATGCTTAGTTTCTTAATCTGTGTTTTCCATAATGCACGATGTTGTTCTCAGGTTTAAAGAACACTTGTAATCATCTCATCTCTTTTTTAAGGAATCCCATGTGCAAATTTTTGCTTAGCCTCCGTAATAACCTTATAGCTAAACTATTCCTTTCTGCTAAACCAGTAAACAGCATCTTATGATATTCCATCATAATGTTTATTTTTGAACCATCAGCCTAGTATATACGATATAAATACATCCATAATAGCAACCTCTATACGTAGTTTACACAATAATATAAAACTTCAGACCTCATCTCAACAGTGTCACTGATCACACAATACCGAATTAATTCATTCTCTCTCCACCCCGGTGGGATAGTCAATTACTACACCCATTTCACAGGCAGAGAACCAAGACACTTAGAACAGGAATTTTCCAAATCCTCTAAATAACTCTAGAGCATGAGAGCTTGTGTTATTGAAGTCTCTTAACCATTTTTGGAAACCCCACCCCAAACAGAACAGAGGATTTCCAGAAATAATAGAGAAGAAAGTGAAAAAAACAAACAAACAAAAAAACCCAAAGCCTCAGTAAACTTCTGTAACATAAGAACATCTCCATTATCACAGAACTCCCTTAAGCGAGCTAAAATTAAAAGCTTTTGTCAAACACAAATTGGTCAAGACAAAGCATTCTGACTTACCGGTCAGTTAAAATTTAGCAGGTTTCTCATTTTAGAAGTCATCCCTTTGCCCAGTCATCACTCAGAAATGGGTATGTTTTAGAAGTTCAAAATTCCCTGCAGTCTCACTCACTTACTAAAGAGCTCAGAAAGCAGTTGATATTAGTCAAGAATTAAAAAAAAAAAAAAAAGCAAGCAGCTGGCTTTTCTCATTCTGACCGGTTAATCCTGCAGACCTGGCTGTTGCAATCATAATGATAATCTGTTCTGCAAGATGATCATATGCGTAGCTCAATAAATATGGTGAAATTTACGGAAACAACATTCCTGCCTAGGGAACTTACTGCCAGAATTCGGTAAATGTATGAAAGTTAGGTAAATGTATGAAAGTACAACAACAAACCAATGCTAGAAGTAATAAAGGAAAAGGTTTAAAACAGACAAAGGTGACATTTGTTGCTTTGTTCTCATGTTCCTCTTGCAGGTCATGGGAGGGAAGAAAGTACAGGCAGCTCTTAAGAAGGTTCCACGTAGGGATTTATGAGGAGCCGTTCAGTAAAGCAGGTAGTAAAGAAAAGAAAGTCCCAAGTCAGTGTTTTAACACAGTATTCCATGTATCAAGCTTGTATCAGTGTTTTGATATTAACTTTGTGTGCCTGCTGCCCCTCTCTAATAAGCTGGACTACAACTACAAATTTGTGAAGTGTCCACTGTTGCTAAAACACGTGGACAGCATCTCTCAGCTAAAGTGGAAAGAATTTCTTTGCTTTAGATGTGGAGATCCCTCTTCAGTTGGCACAGATATCCTTGCTGGGAGCATGCACTGGCACTCTTTTCAGGGATCTTAACAGGTCTCCACCTGCTGAAACCAGGGTCAGCTATGAGGGCATACCAGGTGAGTTAGGGCTTCACACACCGTATCTTCTTAAAGATTCCTTTTCGGAGCACAAACTATTGGTGGTTGTGTTGCTTTGTTATGCGTGTTCTCTGTATAAGTTTAAAAAAAAATAAAAATCACACAGTATTGATTACAGACTGTGAATGCGAAGGCAGAGAGTGTTGCCTGAGGATATCTGTTCTTCTCCTTGGCATCACCTATTGACCACTGTTGAAGACATGCTCCTGAAATAAGTGGACTTTTTATCTGCCTGGATAAAGACATTCATACTTTATTGGCAAAACCTCCCAAAAGAGCTCAAAGAAATGGAATCTTTTCAGGATCCTAATACAGGCAGTAAACTTATTACTTTGTAATAACAAAAAAAAAATTGATAAAATTGCCATATGAATATGAAAGTAAGGTATTGCTTTTTTTTTCAGAGGCATTTCTCAGAGTAAAAAAAAAAAAATCATAAGTTTTGTGCACTTTCTTATGAGGTATCTAAACTCCTTTTTCATTACAGATAAGGGTTTGAAAAAGATCATGGTCACAAATATAAATCGGATCTCCTTATTGAGGTTTGTAAGCAGATACTAGCAGATTATTCATGAATCACTAATCATTCCATGTTCAGCTCGTAACTGTATAAATATTGTCTAATTGTATAGATTCATTTCATGAATTATGATCTCTTCACCTGCATTTGAAGATGGGTGGAGTTTAATTATAGTTCTTTTCTTAGTCTTACCATCCAGCTTCCTCTGACAGCAAGAAGAAATGAACTAAGTTAGTTAATTCCACCTTCTGTTGAGAAGTACTGCCTGGCACTAGTCTTCAGAAGAATTAGCAAAGCAAGACTTTTGTTTCAATTCATTTGCGGTTTTTCTTTCATTACCTAGTTCCAGCAGATCAAACAAAGGATGTTTCAGATAACTGACCTCAAAAGCAACTTTTTTCAAGCAGGCTTTTTAATGTGTTCCTCAGCATTGTCTCCATCAGCAGCTAACTTGACACCTATCAGTTGTCTTTTACTTGCTTCCAGAGTATCATGAGAGAGAAACCTCAGACACCTGTCCTGATAATCTAACTCAACAAAACCAGTAAGGTATTTTAATCTTTTTTCTTCACCTTTCTTCCTCTTCATCTGCTGACATTCTAGCAGTATCTTTTGTATTTAGTCATGATAACTCTATCCCAGGATACACCAGAAGGAAGCAGAGTCCCCTTGCAGAGACTGGCTGCTCTACTTGTCACAGGTGGAAGCATTGTCTCCAGTGTGTGTTTCAAGGAGGAAAGGGGAGGGAGGCAGCTGCAACAACCATGTAGAGCTCTTCATTCTTCTGAACAGCTGCTAAAGCACCTCCTCTCTGGCATCAAATAATACCCTGATATTCCAAGATCCCCGAGCAGGCAAACAGGAGCTCCTGGGCCAGTCTAAATAAGTAAAAGCTAGTTCCCATACCTAGCTTGCATAGCACATGGCTAATTTTCCACTGCTTTTCTTCACAGAAGATAGTCCCTACACAGAGTTCTGCTTCGTTTGTTCTCTTCTGTCCCTGTGAAGGTATGGATGGTCATTAAATCTAGTTTTCTCTTGTCTATACACCAGATGCAGTGAAGCATATGGCTCTTTGTCAAAACTGATACCAGCTATATGATGTAAATTTAATATACTGTCCTAAACCTGTCTGGGCATCTGCACAAGTCCTCTGGTTGGCCTGTGTATCTCACTGCTAATCACTTTCTCAGTTTAGAATGTAGTATTTTGGTGGACAGTTTGTTCAAAAGCCAAGAAATCCTCCACAGCTGCTTCCGCTAACAAAAAAAAAGCCTTCCAGAATCAACCTAACATTTGACTGTTCTGTCTAGGAAGGATTTGTATACCAAAAGCTTGTGAGCATTCTTCAACTACTTAGGACTGTCTAAGAAAAAGGCTGCCTCTGTTCACAGATCCTGCCTAAAGAGAGACCTGTACATCTTAGTACCTTGTACTATGATTTCCTTCTAGCTCTCAGCTAGCTTCTACCATTAAGATGACTGACAGTTATCAAGAGTAGACTTACCTAGACTGAACAAGTATGGCAAGTCAGTGCCCCAGAGAATTTCAAAAGAGCTTTGTTATCAGTATAATGCAAGAGAGCAGATGCCATGGTCATCACTGAAACAGGCTAGTTGTCTCAAATTACAGCCATCATGGTCAGCTTGTATCCCCCAGACTGTCTTGATTTCTCTTCAAACCAAACTAATTCTAAGCAATTTTGCCACTAAGTAATAGTAACAGACAATAGACATAAGGCAGGAAAGAAAAAGCCCCACTGGAAAATCATGGAGTGTGCTAGCTCAAGATCAATTGCTGTAAACTCAGCATGAATCATTTAAGGTGAAAATTAGAAAAGCCATAAACATTATAGTAGTAACATTGAAGAACACCCTTCCAAAAGAAGCAGTGCATGAAAGAAGGATTGACTGCTTTCAAAATTAACCTTGAACAGCCTACAAACGGGGTAATATGCTATGCATGTATTAGAGAAGTTGAAACTTAAATTACTTCAAGTCCTGTGTTTCCCCTCCAATCCTACCTCACGTCCAAAAGACAAATATTCTTAAGTTACTTTCCTGATAGCCTACAGTCTCAACCTGAAATAACGCAGCCTTCATACTCCCAAAGTTATTTTATTAAGACTGGATAGAGAAGAAAGCTCACTGTACGTAGAAAGTCTGGAATGATGTACTACTCGGAAGAGATACTCTTAATTACCTGGCTTATTTTCAAACATAAGTACCTCATAGTCAAACTCACTGCTTTCAGTGATAGACTTTATGCCCAAGTGTGAACATTTAAAGGCACTGAACAGAAATCTTACACCTTCATCATTCCTGAGGCTTTCCAATTCATGAAGAACAAGTTACCTTCATTTTTCAAGAATTCACATGGAAACCAGTTGAGATATTAATGTATTCCCTCCATTACACTTCTTCCTATATTTGCATGATGAACTTACAGATCCCAAATATTTCTGATTATTTACCATTATTGCCCTTTGTACCACCTGATGACAAATATGACAATTTTCATCTCCCTTTTGAATTGGAATGTCTGCCTTTAATAAAACTTGTTTCCCCCCACTCCATTATTTTGTATCCTGTTTTATTTTATATCTGAATACAAAAGATAGAGCTGATAGTTTTCATGAGTTGGCAGGAGGTTACTTTGCAGAATTCAAACAAGCAAAATAAGGTTGAGATATTTACCAAGAAATGAATTACAGAGCTGTTGCAGTAAAATATCCAGCATGACTAATGCAGACACCCAATTAGAGTACAGATATACCTGTACTTTCAGGAGAATGCTGCTGATGTATCTTGACGTAAACATTAACAACCTTGTTAAATTAAGATTATAAAATGGGCTTTAACCAAACAGTTTAGAAAAATACTTGAGAAAAATGATGAAAGAGTAAGATAAGGTATAAAGATGTGTGTATACAGGAATTCTCAAAGCTGCTTTTCGCAGGACAAGGTAACTGTGCCCTAAGGGTTAACAAGGCTGGGACTGTAGAAACTGATAACAGACTGCTAGTTGTTTTCTGCTCTGTTATCTGTATTACTAGCAATACAGGAATGTGTTATCACACCTGTGTCTGGTTTCTGCTGAGTAAATCCATGGTTTCTTTGCAATGATTTTTCAGTGATCCTTCTAGGAGATAAATCAGATCTAGACAAAACATCAAGTTAAGTGGTCAGAGTAGCCAACATTACTCACTTTATTAAAGATGACACAAAAAGCTTTTATTCCCTTGAACAAATTATAAACTATTATATATAAATAAAAACACAGTGGAGTTGAATCCAGAATTTCAAATCCACCTCCTTGAACACTATGATAGTTCCAATCCTAAATTGGATTCCATATATAAAAGTTCTGACATTTCTGTCCCAGGAGAGCTGCAGTGGTCCTATAATATTATTGGGTTTATTACCACAATAGAATACTTCCAGTAAGAGGGAGATATTTCAATTTGTGTCACAAAGCTTGCAATCTAAAACAAAAGCCTCTGAAAAAAAAAAAAAAAATAAGCTGAGTGAGCCCAGAGGAAAGACCTAGTTCTTTTCTTATTTTTATGATGGTGATTACTGCAGCAGATAATAGCTTTTAGAAGAGACTAGTGTGGAGCCTGTAACATGCAACCTACTGCATGTTCCATGTCTTACAGAATATTAACCACAAAAATACAAACAGTAACCTACACTGAGAGCTGAAATAACACAAGAAGAACTGACAGGATTCTAGCATTGACACCAAGCCACTAATATCAAATACCCAGATCCTAAGAAACCGTCAGTGGTCGTCTGAATTAACCTTTTTTCCATCATCATCCCATATCATGTGGCACAAGCAATTTTTTTTAATCAGATCTTTATTTTAGCGAATTTATCTGTTGCACTGGTCAGCTAATATTTGCATGTGTTCATAGATTTTACTTTTTAAGTTTAATCCCCCTAGTCCAGAATTTTATTAGTCAGCCACTTTTACTGCGACAGTAAACAAAGATCAAGAACGATCCAGTCTGTTAGTCTCGTTGCCAGTTCAGAGCACAGAGTCAGTCTCTGTTCTACAACTTCCACTTTAGACAAAGCAGCTACAGACTAGGGGAAAAACCACAATCTAGCAGAACACCCCTAAGATCAAGGAGTACCAGCCAATTAGATACATGATGATTATTATTACTTTAGAAACAGCAAAAAGTGATGGTAGACAGGTTTTCACTAGACTGTTCTGGAAGCTGTATTTTATTCTTCAAAGGCAGGGTCCATTTCTTATACTTGCCTCTTCCTTTATGAGATGCAGACCTTAACAAAGCTGGCCTTCAAAACCCCACTTTGATCCATCTGTTGGAGTCATGCATTGAGTGGTCTCCACTTTTCTGAGTGGAACCAATATTTGGACAACAAAAGAGATTCAGTTATTTTATATCTACCTTTTATATTATTTACAGTGTACAAAATCATCCTTTTAAAAAGCAACATTCTTAGAAAACCAGCCTTTTCACACATCACACTTCTCATTTCTATGTGGATAAAAAAAGCTAGTTTGAGTTTCTTATCTTACAGAAGAAATTGTTGCAGTACAGAAAAGTTAGACGACCTGACCAAACAGCAGGACAAACAGTGATGACACCAGGGGTGAAATTTTCACAAGTACTGTGCTGAGCTCCTTTCTCGCTACACTCGGTGGGAGAGAAGTTAGGTAAACATCTAATGCTTTCTGAATAATTCCACCTAGTGAGAAACCACCCACTGTTTTCACTGATACTAGAATCTGAACCCAGAACCTATACCCTGTTGCCTGAAACATAATATGTACATATCTTTACTTTGTTTACAGTTCCCAGCACTGATGGCCCAGCAAAATGACGCAAAGTCAAAGTAAGATCAATTAAAACAAAAGTAAACACACTAGGCTGTTTTCCCACACTGACCTGAAAGTCACGAAAGCAATATAAGCTTGAAGAACAATGCAAGTACTAACCAGTTTTCCTGGAAGTGTTCTGTTTTGTTTTCTGGAATAAGAAACAACTGTAGAGTAGCTTATTCCACAATGCATAATCCAGTGAATTTCCAAAAGCAGGAGAGTTTAGAGAGTTCAAAGCATATTCTGTTATCACAACTCCTAGATGTCCATTGTATCTTATTTGGATAAAGATTTGTAGCGAGTACAGTCACTCAACTCAAGTAATGTTGTGGTCTCCTAACATATAAACAGAATGGTTTAATTTATAGTTATTCACATTTCTTCCCTGTATCTCAGGAAAAGCTCTTTAGCACAATAAATGCTTTTTACAATTAAAACCACTAATAAAAAAATATATAGATAAATTGAGTACCCACCAGTTTTGGGGTACCACTGATGACATCTTTGATTGAGATATTTTTCCCACGCTTCAAGTTTCTCCGGTCTCCTAACCTGACCAATGTTCACATCAGCATTTCTTGTAAGAAAAAATGTAATTGTCCCTGATCCCTTACCTACACCGACGTCAGAGGAAGTTTGGATGCAGAAAGATGACACAATGTTCAGGATAAACTAAAGGAAAAAAAAATTTAAGAACTTTCACGGTCAGGGTCTGCTGATCTGTGAAAGCCTGACTCAGCAGCAACTTGGCAAAAAGCAGGCCCCTATTGGGTAAGGAGAGGGAGCGGATCCCAGAGCTTGTCAGCTGGAGAGGTCAGCGGCAGGACTGCAGGAAAGGTCAAGGGCCTGGCAGACAGTGCCTGGGCCCTGTGGCCAGCGAGGGCAGGCAGGGATGGCCAGCGGGGCACCCACAGGGTAGTTCTCTTGCCTGCCCCCGTCACTCCACAGCCCTCAGCAGGACCCCCGCAGTGGGATATGGCTTACCGTCCACTGATGGCAACTCCTTCAGGCTAAGACTTTGTGGAGACCAGCTTAAATGCAGCAAACACTCTCATAAGCGGACATTAAAAGAAGAAAGAGGACCTGCAAAAAATTCAGACATCTCACTGCTTATATAAACGATAATGGTGAGCAAGTATATACACTATATTGAGCTTTAGCGGAGCTCTCAGCCCTCAGTTCAGTCTGTGGCTTGCCATCTAGTGGCTATTCTTTACAACTTGAGATGGTCTCTTAACCGCCATTGCTAGAAGGGCCATGAGATAGACACATTGATAACATAACCACCAAAAGCTGAAAAAGTCAATAGCTAGAGAAAGGGAAGAACAGAGACACTTTTAAAGCAATTTAAAAAAATTGTGAGCATAGGAAAATTATCTGATGGGACAAATACGATACATTTGTTTCTCTGGAAAAAATACCTCTGAATTATTTCATCTATCAGTTAAAAAGTTTTCTGGCCCTACCTGGACTGACAAGGCATAGTAGGATGGCTTCCTATCAGACTCAACTTCTCTTGCATTGCATAGGACACTTCAACAGCTGCCCTGACAAGCTATAAATAATTAACTTAATCCACATTGTGCAAGCAACAGGGCAAAAGATTACAAAATCCATTTATGCAATTGAGACATGTTACATTGGGACACCCAGAACACACCTCAGCAAGCTGATTGTCCTCTTCTAGTTTTTATACATAAGATGGAAAACACTGGGGAAAAGACATAGCATAAGCTAAATTCGATTTAAAATATGGAACTCTTAGGCTGGAAGAAAAGAAAAACATTTTTAAAAATACTCATTGAGATTCTATCATACAGCATTACTAATGTTGAACTTCAACAAAAAAAGACAACACAAAACCAGTACTTTATTCTATTTATTCCATTGTAAAAGCTGAAAGGGATATGAAATCTGACAATCGAGATAAACCAGGATAAATAATCCACGTAACTTTTTTCCCTTCCCCCTTTCAATTTATATTCTGGCAAGATGATGACAGTTTTCCCTGTAGGCTTTTTATTTTTAAAAAGCCTTCACAAATCGTTCCAGCAAATCATTCTTAGTGTACTGATAATGCAAACTTCTGCAAGTAATCTCCACAATGCAAAATGTTTCCAAACAATCGTGACTGACTAATTACAATTATGTATACTATTCAGGCATTTAAATATCACCAAACAACTGATAGTATTCACTTCCTTGCCTGGAGAAGGGAAAGTCTTGTCACTATTGCTTGGCGAGACATTATAACCCTCTTCACTGACTTCAAGTGAAAAAAAAAAAAAATCAAGATCAAATTCAGCATTTTTGGTTTAGCCTTTCCATATAAAGGAAGTCTCCAGATCACTGCACACTCCAGAATTATTAAACTGCTGATCTGTTTATCCCGCATCTCACACACTACTTTAAATAAACATCTTTGAGTTACAAGAGTGACAGCCAGAATGAAGAGCTGGTTGCCAAGTTATGGCAATGCACTGGAACTCCCTTTCCTCAAGGGAAAGGAGAAATCACTCCAGATGACACCATCTTTAACAGGGCAAAACCATACTTGGAAAAGCACAGGCAGGCAGCATTCTCAGAAAATATGACAATTCTCTGTTGAAGAGGTACCGAGTGAGTTATGATGTAAAGAGGTCTAGAGCTTTCCACGGAGATATCAGAGGACACTTGTGTCATTTTTTTTACGATTTTATGATGTATTTTAAGAGTCTTCTCTCAGGTAGCACAGTATTCAACATTGGCCAAGCAGTTCCACAAGGGGAAAACTGATTTTACAAGGCTCTTGCAGCCAGGGAGTCTCACACTCCACCAAGTTGAATGTACCCAAGTTCAACAGGGGACTGTCTGTACAAATACGTCCACAGACTAAGTCCAGCAGAGGTCACAGTGTTCACACAGTCAGACATCTTATCTATGGTTATGACTAAGTATTTTGAGTTTCCCACCTAGCTCCACAGAACTTCTGGGTGCAAGAAAGGAAAGCCTGGAACAGATGAATCTTAAAGTTTCCTTCTCGTCATTCCTAATTTCCTTCCTCTTTTAGTCTGACTCCTCCATAATCAATAAGACTTTGACTCTTACCCCTTTCAGCTGAGAGTTTTTACTCAGAATCCACTTTGATGCATCCAGAACTGTGACTTCAAAAGTTCCTTCAAAGTTTCCAAACAGAATAAGCATAAATACACTTTGACAGCAATTCCCCTACAGAAGTTTCTTGAATGGATCCCACTACAATATCTATCCCTAAATCTTGTGGATCTCCATTGATTATCATGAATTCCTGAAAATCCAGGTTGATTCAGGACACATGCCATGTGTTTCAGTCTCTCCAGACCACATCTGCTACTTGCTAGCCTGCAGGATCACACTCCACTGCAGATCACTGCTGCCTCAAGTTCCAACCATGCTTTCAGAAGAAGGTTTATTACCTTTCTGATCCAGGCTGTTTGTCTGGAAAGGTGAGACATATTTCTCTTCCTTACAGTTGTCCCCTACTCAGTTGCCTGCTTCTGCTCTGCAGCTCACTGACTCAAAGCTGGCTTACTGCTCCTTTCGTACAGCTTTCCTGACATACTGCCTGAATGTCTTTCCTTCGTTTCATTTCCTTCTCCTTGGCTGTGTTTCATGAGGACACTAAAAAAAAGCAAATGTCTTCTATTCGACTTTTTAAAAACTTGTGCTTATTAAGGTGTTGGGGGGGGTTGTTTCGCTGGTGTATCTCATTGTTCACACTTCAACAGAAATTTCCTTTCTCTTTCAATTACTGCTGGGCATCCTTAAGGCAGTTTAACAGAAGCTAAAACCTGCTCAGATAGGCTAAAAACACATTGCGAGGAAGCGTATCTCAGGCATTCAGGTCTGTTGTGGACATACAAAAAGTATACATTGTTCTAAAACCAAGACTGACTGCAGAAGCAGCTCTTTGATCAGCACATTTAAATAACAAGTAGTTAGAGACCACAGTATCTATATCCGAGTAATAAGATATACACATTTAATATCTTATTCAGACATCCAATTCCGCTGTTTTCCCTCCCTCCTCTTCCTATGACACTGAGCTCTCTTCAGTGAATGTTTCATGACTACATTCACCAGAATTACCTTCCATTCTTGTATTGTCAGCTGGTTCCTTATCCATGGAGGAAATCAAATCTAAGTACATACTCCATAACAGTTTCTCCTCCTTTTGAAATAAAAACTGCCCCTAACACAGCCAGGCTTTTGACAGATTCTCTGCACTTTTTTTCCTCAGCTGGTAACTTCAGTTCCAACAGCTTCCTAGTGCCAACAAAGCATAATCAGCTTCTTCCATTTGGTGCAAAGTGGACCTGTACCATGTTATCTATTCACCATTCCCCCATTTCCCATCCTCTGACTAGCTTAGTGTTTCCTCCTATGGTTCTCAGTCTTCAGCATCCAGAAAAACTGGTTTAAGCCCTCCTTTGTGTCTGTGCTTTTCTCCCCAAACAGTTAAAAGTCTTTCTGTTGCCACCCTCACAGTACTTCCTCCCAGAACCCAACAAGTTACAGCCCTCAGTCAGCTTCTGACACAGCTAAGAATTCCCCATCTAGTCTTTTATGCTAAGCTTGGAATATTTACCTGAACACTTCCACCGTAATTTTCTGAGCCCTGTAGTATTTCCTAAGCAGCTTAGGAACCCAGGAAACTGGCTGAGAACACAATCATCAGGATGAAGAATCCACAGGTACATCCATCTGGCAGAAAAACACCCCACGCCCCATTAGGACAAAGTCTTGAACCACTACCCACCCTGACTTCCTTGAGGGTGAAGGCAGTGAACCTTCACCCTTGGCTATGTAGTGCTCCTCTGCATCTCCCTTCTTATTTCTGACCTCAATGGAGGGGAGACTTGGTTGCAGAAAAGGCCACCAACTGCCAAGTGGAATGGTTAGTGTCTGGCTCCTTGGTGTGGAACAGTGAGTTCTCCTCCTCACAGCAGTGTTGGTGCATTCCAGAACCAAGCCAGCTGGCTTCCTCCAGCCTGAGTGTCCCGCAGATGAAAACCATGTACTCCCACTTTTGCAATTCAGTCACCACCTACACAGCTGTTGTAGCTCATTTGGCAGCTGGCATGTTTCACCTAGGGTGGTACCTCTTACCTAGCATCCTTTTAAAACAGTATCAGTATGTTCCCAACAAGTCAGGACCAGAACCAGTGTGGAGAGCTCCAAAAACAGAAGCAAAAACAGCAACAGAGACAGAGTGCCTTGTTTTCCCCCTTGAGAGGTATAAAATAGGTACCTGCTTTCCTCTCTCAACTGATGAATTGTTTGGCAGAGGCCGTCTGAAACTATGGTTAACTTTGGTTTCCTTGCCACCCTAGACCCTCTTAGTAGCCTAAAGGAAAAAAAAAAGGCCTGCAATCCAGCATAGTTTACTATTTCTCTTTTTGTTAGTAAACAGCTTGATGACAGCAAATTTTCAGGCATAAAACAGCCACAGACCCTAAACGAGATTCTTACTTTTCACACAGGTTTGGCTTCATGAACTCCATGTCTGATGCCCCTGCTCTGCTAGACAGCAAACCCCAAAATGAAGCATCCATACCTGCTTTGCCCAGCCTCAGTTAACTTTTCCAATATGCATGCAGTTCTTGGAGAGGAGCAATTTAGACCTAGCTATGATTTCTCTAGCCCCAGACAATTTCTTCTAGTAAAGAATTCTTTTGCCAGTTACAGCTTCCCCTTCTGTCCCACCCCGTATCACTTGATGCATCAGTTAAACCAGTGCAATGAGAGTCCAAAGAGCACCGCAATCTCTTCTTGCTAGAGTTCTTGGACACCTTTCTGCGTCTCTCTGCTTGGGCATCATTTAGTCTGACACACCTATTTCCAGCTCCTTCAAACAATGGCCCCATCCCGTTGAGGAGTAAGGCAGCACCTAGAGGAAGGCACTGACCTTGTTTAAATCATCTAAGTGATACCAGAACAATAGGATAGTGCAGGGTGGCAGGACCTGCCCCATTGCTTGATTAATAGTACTTCCATAAGGATCAGTTATCAATATTACAAAATCTTCAGACACATTAAAGAATGCCCAGCTATTTGCTAGTCAAGCAAATACTAGTATTGACTGAATCCTGAAATGAAAGCTATGCTTGACTCATGGCAAACCCTCCACAACCAACTACACTTAGTTGCAACGAATGTGTGCGAGATACGTGGATTGCCAAGAGGGCCCAAGTCCAATATTGACAGAGAGCTAGAGTCTCAATGAACCAAGCTAGCTACCTTGCTGCTGGAAAGCAGGGGACTGAAGCGTTACCTCATCATTTACTGCAATGGAGTGAGAAATGCTCCAGAGCCTAACTGAAAATGCAGGGAGAAATTAACATTTGGAAACATCACATTCCTCTTCCAAAGTTAGTTATGCAATCCCACAGCAACAAAACCTAACTGGGAAACAGACATGACAGAGGAACTGTGAAGTCAGACACTGGATACTACACATGCCACAGACTGATCTTTCAAAGCGTATACCAGAAACAAAGCAAGTAAGACTTCTGTTCTGACTCATTCATGTTATAGGATGCCTCAAATGACTGAACAGTACACTGTCAATGATGTCATTCTGGAAAGTTTATACAAGTGTTTATAATTACCCAGGAACTGTCTATAAATTGGCAAACTGAAGGAGACATCCCATTCACAACATAATCCTGTTGTATCCTCCTAGTGTGGCTCTGAAATTAACAGAATATGAACGGGGAGCTTAAAACACCATCTGACTGGAACCCAATTTACCTATTGGGTACAGACCAAAAGTTACACCTTACAGATGAAAGAGCACATACAAAAATATTGACATTTTGCCAAAGAAAACATTGCAAGAACTGCAAAATAACAGAGAATGAAAGTATTTCTGCATATTTACTCATAGTGTTATGCTCAAGATGTTGCTGATGCACATAAGCCAAATACAGCAGTGACTTCAAAGCTATACCTGTACCATTCTACAACTTTGTATCACAGAGGAAGCATCTTACCAGAGCGCTATAAAGGGTAGTTTTGGTCAACTGAACTGCTTACTAAAAAATCCTAAAACCCCACATACAGAAACTCTTTTCTACAAACCATCAACTGTTATTTTCATTTGGGTTTTTGTAGGATATAAATCCCCAGGGGAGTTATAAACTTGACCCTATGTATCCCATATCTTTCCAATGAAGCTCCTAAAGTCAATTATTAAAGGCTTGGAATTAAAGTTATAATTCAAATCTGAAATTTTACATCTTCAATGTGCATATTAATGATTTGAGAAGAGCTTGTAGGAAACACCAGAACCCAGTGTTTAAGGTTGATTTGATTGGATCTAGGCTTTAAAAACTCTAACAGGTATATTCATTCATTTTTGCACATTACTAGTACTGGGCCACATACTATTTTTTTTCTATGTAATAACTCCATGTTGCTATGTTACCAAGAGCTAAAATAATCTAATGAACATTAATTAAACATTTGCACAACACCCTGCAATGTGGTTACTTGCAGTTTTATAGACAGGAAAAGCTGAAACACTAAGAGGAACTCTTAGATCACATAGTGAATCAGCAATAGCACAGGAATAGAGACAATAAATCCACACTCCCATTTCTACAATGTCTGGGCTAGGCCCTTTTTAAGTGACTAAACTATCCAACTAATTCTATTATTCCAAAATACTGCTTCAAATTAATTTGTTGAAATCGATATTACAGCTTTTTACCCAATACTGATGGGTTTGATTTTCATTTACTCTAGATTCTTACAAGAAAAATAAAGGTTCTTAAATTATTAGAAAGCAGCAACTGCAATACTGCAGAGCCAAATTAAGAAGCTGTGACTTCCAGCTCTCACCTGCTTCTGTGGCAGAGTGGGCAGGGAAGAAGAGTTTTCCAGGTCTACATACAGCATTCACAGGTCTAAACATAGAGAAATTTCCACCAGACTCTCCCAGCTGATCCAGCATCAATCCACAGGAGAAATCACTGATTATAGCTAGAGCTCTTCACTCCCCTTTTGCCTGAAAGTCTCCTCTTTTCCCATAATTACATTGTCGAGATGTTGCCCAAGATCATCTAACACTTTTGGTTACAGCTCTACCTTTGCACGTATCGGTAAGTCCATTCTCTGTAGCTCTTTTAGAGCAGAGCATCAGCTGTCAACTTCAGAGCTCTCCTCAGAGGCGGATCTGACGCAAACTCGGGAAAAGCAAGTCCCCAGTCTCAGCCTACCCCACATGCTTTTGAGACACAATGAACGCTCTCCTGAAATAAACATGGCCATCCAGGAAGAATTGTCCTGCGGAGACAAATCCAGTCCACATATCAGTTCAAACACTCCCGTCATGTGTAAGGATCACTTCCAGATGTGTTTACACCTCTTTTGAAGGTTTAATTTTGGACTATTAGAAGTCCGTTCAGTCAAAAAAATTGCAAAAGCTTGCTGCCCTTCACCAAGGGACATGAAACTCAGCAGTTATGCAGATTGCTCCAGGGACTACCAATTGCACAAGCTTTGTAGAACCTTATTTGTCATTATCTTGCCAATTTGTTTGCATAATAGTTGGAAAGTGGTACTGATTAAATTTCTCCTGCAGTTTGATGCGCCAGTGCTAACTTGCCTCTGGTTCAAAGCCAAAACATAGAACAAAGTGAAAACTAAAGCATGTGTAAAAATCAGTATCTTGTGCTTAACTAACCTGCTAATGTTCCACTTAAATTTAGGTAACTATTTCCTAGTTGGTATTTTACTAATTCCTTTTAAATAACCAGAGCCTTTAACAGTTGCACTGACTCTACCACAGTTAAATCTTACTTTTTATTTCTCCAGTCTTTAGCAATTCTGCCTCTGGAAGTTTGTTCCTTTTAAATAGAGAACATATCCAATCCAAAGTGATCTTAATTGATTTATGGCCATTAAGGATCTGAAAAGGTCTGCTGCTGCCTGAAAGAGATGTGTACTTATTCTTACCACTTCTTCTAGATTAATATCCATGCTTACCAGTGATGGAGTTTTCCTCTGTATTCAGTTTAACACTGATAAAATCAGCAAGATCGTGCTATTAGCAAGATACTATCTAAGACTGATTAAATTTTAACATTCAGAAGTTCTACATAAAGATTTATGCTGCCGGGTTGGACAATTAAGACAACTTTGGTCTTAGGAGTTAGGCTCAAAATTCATTCTCCATATGGCTGTAACAAGTTAGACACCCTGAAGTTCACTAGTCCTGGTAATGATATAATCAGTAAGGCACTCATGTTTATTCTAGAACTAGTACCATGAGATTTTTGTGCCTGAAGTGCAGTCTACAGGTGACACTTGATTCCGTAGTTATAATGAAGACAATTACAAGTAGCATCAAGCCAATAATGATGATTTTACAGGTAACGGTGTCCATTCTATTTCCAGATCAGATAATGAAATATCCTACAAATATGTGTTTACAGCCACTTGGTGAGACCACAGTAAACTGAAGCAATTCAAACTAGTTCTGCTTTTTCCACACTTCCATTAATAAAGAATGTAATGAGATCTTTTTAGATTACAAATCCATCATTTGCAATAAATAATTGATGCTAACACGCTAATAAGTCACATGAAAGCACTCATTACTACCTGACTAGCTTCCGCTTGTGCTTAATCACAGTAGAAACAAATTACTCCCACGGCCTCCAATTGACTGACACACCTCAGAAAGCCTAACATCACTGTTAGGAGGTCATATTTACAGATGTGCGTATGCTTTCCCATTGCAATCACTAAAGAGCAAACATTGACTGATTTAAGTAACCTGTTGTTTTGAGATGAGTATATGAAGAATTATCATGACCTTGATCCATCCTTGTGCAGCAAATGTCTAGATGACCTATCAGTTGCAGCTTGCAACACCTTTCCAGCCTCTTCCCCACTTCGGGTGAATGGTGCAACCCCAAGCAGAGCCAATGCACTTTGGAACATTCACCAAGTATTTTACTGTTCCCACAGCACACCACTGGCTTAAGGATTATTCATGACAGGAACACCCATGTCATTAGTCCTCTTGGCTGATGGTAGAAATACAAAATGCTGGAACTAAAGCTTTTTAAGAGTGCTCCCAAAGGTCAAGATTTTGTCCAAATGCAGTGAGAGCTTACAAAGAATAATCTGATGAAACACAGCGACCTTCCCTACAGTTACAGCAGAGTCACAGTTGCCCTATCTTATGCCTTCAGGGAAGAGTTTGTTAGGAACAGGGCTATCATCTAGCCCCTCCCTAGTTTAGTATTTCTTACAACACTTAATTTAAGCACATCTGCAGAAATATGCGTATGTTCTTTTTTGCAAAGCATTATGTATGTTTCTCATGTCAATGATGAGGGGAACAGTGTGAGGGAAAAAGCCACACAATGCCTTTCAAAACAGGATGAAACCGATATTGAATATTTTCCTAGCTCAGGTTGCCTTTGGTTGTTTCATGAAGGAAGTGTATTCAGCCATGCAGAGCTTTTCAAATCTTCTAGTCACACCTTGCAAGTTCAAGTGTCAGACGTAGAATTTCCTAGATAAACTAATCTGTTGTTGAGAGAGGCACTCCCTGAAAGACTGTTTGTCATATCCTTCTAAAGACAGTATCTGCCATAGCATAGGAGTTGTGGGAAGCAGTATATGTAAGTATTTACCCTGGCTAAACACTGCGTGAACTTGAGCCATTTAATCTCCTGTCTCCAAAGGCAACCGTACTACCTTTCAAAAACTATTTTTATAATTTTTGGTTCTACTCTTTGCTGCTTCTTTTATTATTTTTGCAACATCAAAATATGTCCAAGCGTATCTTCATCATTGCCACATTACAGATTTTCTTCTCCAAGGCACCTAGACCCCACAGCCTTCCCTGCCACAGCACATCGGGAAAGCACTTCCCTGCAGTCTGTCACCCATCCATGTTGATTATGCAGGTTGCGCTCTCTGCAAAGATAACTACTTGCAATACCCTGCCAATTCCCTTCCAAACCCAAGTTCTCCTGAATTCCAAGTTACTTTTCCCATGAACTAAGCGTTCAGCTAAACCCAAGGCAAGGATATATCTCTGATGTTTATCTACATGATGCAGCGAACTTCCCAGGCCTGTATCCACTGCAGTGGCAGTGCTGATGCTTTTTAGCTGGTGGAAATCAGCAGATCACATCCATGAAAGACTTTCCTGACAAAGACTGCTGTGTGCAGGTAACACAAGAGGCCTGGTTTGTGCCCAACATGTTGCTGCATCAGCAGAGCCAAGGGAGAGGGAGCTAGTATGCCCTGTTTCAGACTGTATCACAGAAAGAAGATCTTACCTTGGATTTACGCTACACCGGTCACACCTTTTTCAGGTACTCTTGCTAGCTGTCCCAAAGAATGCATATGTAGAGTGTGCAAACTACACTCTCAACTTGCCCTAAAAAGTTACCCTTCCAACTTGTTACGGTAGCACTTTTGCCATAAAAATCTAAGATCAAAAATCTTTGGACTGTCCTGAAGTTCCAGGATATTCTGCTGTTGCAGGCACCTCTTCCCCCTTCAGTTTAAGAAGCTCAGGCAAGTCAGAAAACAGAATTGCTAACAATGCTGTGGGCTTGTTGCTGGTTTTTTGTTTGTTTCTTGTTTTGTTTTGTTTGGGGTTTTTTTGTTGTTGTTTTATGTTTGTGGTGTTTTGTTTTGTTGTTTGGGTTTTTTTTGTGTTTTGTTTTTTAAGTAAGCCAGTCAAGAAAGATTGTTCCTCAGATTTCCCAACATTAGGTCAGCCCACTCACTACTTTTCCAGGCAGGTAAGTCCAGCTGCATCTCTAACAGTGAAATTTGATCAGGCCATATTAAAACATACCTGCAGTGAAGGTGTAAACCATTCATGACATGCAGCTACTCAGACATGCCAGCACTTTTAGAAGACAATTAGTAGCAACAGTAGCTGGATACTTTGACCTAGAAGGATGTAGAAAAAGAATTAAACTGAGCAGATTGCCAAAAGACCCACTAATTAACTTCCTCCAGGACCAGTCTATCATTAGAATGTAGTCTGAAGCAATTAAACATAGAAGATTTTTATAACTTCACTGTTTCATTTCCCATTTTGCTCTAGCTGGACACATTGAACCTTGGAGATCAGCTTGCCCTGTGTTACTTATACCAGCCTGTCATAAAGACATATCCTATAATGCATTTCTATAGGCAGCTGGAGTATGACATTAATATTGAAGTCACTAGCTCAGATTTTAATGAGCAACACTGGGCTTTACAGAGCAACCACAGAAGTTATGCCTGTGAGATATATCAGGCAGGTTTCCCTTAGCTGAGCTTAGCAAGCAAAGGTCAAAAAAGTTTTTCGTCTAGCATCACAAAGGAGCATAGCTGTCAGGGCTCCTCTTTACTCACTGAGCAATCTGCTTCTTTACAATACTGCTAATTCACCCAGACTCTCTTCTATTCACACAGAAATCAAGAAAAACTTTACTAATGATCTTTATAGGTTGCAGGCTGAGCTTTTATCTTCCACGGAAACTTCACGATTCAAACAATACAACTGCAGTTGTTCTCTTTTTCAAAGGAAAACTAATAGCCTATTTTACTCTCAGCTCCTGAAGAAGACACCTACCTTCTAACTGTCCTTTGACAGCAGTGAGAAGCATATGCTGAATAAGAAAGGAAAAGTTACACTGCAGGCAGATTAATTCAATGAAATCAGAAGTGCCTTTTGCAGACAGCAAAAACTTGCATAGCAATTCTCTCCTAATAGGCTAGCCTAGGTCAGTATCTACGTGGTCTTTCTGTCAAACCTCCTGTACCCACCACCAGCTGCCACAGAGCTGCTTGCCCACCAGGCAGGAGGTGGCCAGTGTTGACTAAAGCCAGGGCTGCCAAATTTCTGACAGTGCTGTGGCAGGTACTCCAGGCATCACCAGCCACAGAGGAAGAGGCTTTGCTCCTGCTTACAGGGTGCTTAAGCCACAGACACAGCAGCCCAGGCCTTCTTGCTGATGGACACCAGGGCACCAGCTAGCCTTGGAGTTAGCGCATATCAGTCTTCCCCCACCTGTCTCAGACATCTTTGTGTAGACTCAAGCGCTTGAACCTGGATTCCCTTTATGGGAAGGTCACACTAAGCAGGCTGTCAGCAGGACAGAAAGCCCTCAGGACCTGCACCCTGAGGACAGAGAGGGCACGTACTACCTCATACTGCTCTGCCCCACCCCTCTGAAAGGGCAGGACGTGAGACAGCCACCTCCTGACAGGGGGCTGCTCCGTGCCAGGGGAACACACGGACCCCACTGACAGGGCCAGCTCCTAATCACTAGCAGGAGCCCAAGCAGGGAGGGCTCCCAAGGAAAAGCCCATGGACATACCTCATCCCTACAGCAGGGAGGTGGCTCACACTGAGAGAAAGCCAGTAGGAACGACTGGACTGGTTCCTCAAGCAAGCACTGCCTCCAGCAGCCCCTCTGGAGCCCTGCTCACAGGGAGCTCCAGTGCAGAGGGGACAGGGGGCTGCAGAGCTCCAGGTGACATACACTCTGACTGCAGGGCTGTCACCCTCATTCCATTCCCAGCATGGACAGCCATAGACCCTGGCCCTGCTTGCAGGTGGGCCACATTGCCCAAAGTGCTACTCAGTGGCCTACCTCCTGCCACCACTCTGAATCACGGGGTGGGGGGGGCAGCCCAGGGCAGTGAGTACTGGTGCACCACTCAAAATATACCACAGTGTTGTCTGCTTTTAAATGAGAAAGGACAAGCATGTTCACACACACTCAAAAACCTCCCCAGAGGAGGAAGGGGACTGCAGCCTTCCAGGATCAGGCAGCCATTTTACTTACCCACCGGCAGGACACGACTGTCAGGCACACACCCAGGACATATGGCGGCCCACAGCACTCAACCAGCTGAGAAGCTCCAGAGGCTGCAAACGCCAGAGCACAGGGCTGCCAGCAAGGGCCATCCCAACTGAGGTAACTGGCTCTTCCCGCCCAGCCCCCATCTACTGGAGGGGCCACAGCTCTTCCCATCAAAACACTAAGATGCCAGAGAAGCCACCATAGCAGCATCCAACACTCAGTCAGCCCTCTCCTCTGCATTTATTAACTATATACAGGGGCACTCTATTTGTTACTAATACAGACCACCTGCGGCAGGTCCCGTGTGCTGCCCCAGAGTACCACGGAAGATAAAAAGCCTTATTTAGCTTTCTCTTTCCCTGTCGTTCTCTTCTATTTCTTATTTTTAATACCAACATGAGTATTTTGCCTCGGCCGCGATTCCGGAAGTTTTTCAGTCAGGCACGCATTAGCGCGCTTGCCTTGTTACACTCTGCTGTCCTCGTCATTGCTCAGCAGCCCCATGTCAAAGGATCAGCAAAAGGCACTCTGATCTTTTCTTAGCTTCTTGTTGGATTGAATGAAATAAACGTTTATGCTAAGACTTGTGAGGAGTCATCGTGTGTGCTGGATTGGGAGGCAGGGAAAGGGCAGACATTAAACTCCAACAACCCCATAAGCCCCCAAGAGGCACTGAATTCTGATGGGAGTTGTAGTCAGAGAAAAAACTTCTCCTGTGGCAGAAATTCATCAGTCCTCTGTTTTCCCCTATGAAGAATCGCATCACTATGCCTTGCATGTAAACACACATGCTTCCAGTGAGTTATTTACTCCTCTCCACCTGACAGCTCAGTTAGTTTGGGAAGCACTCATCTGACCCTACAAGCTTCTGGGTAGACACCGCACTCCTGTCATAAACTAGGTGAGCAGCTTTAGGCAAAGTACAGCAATTGAAAAGAGCCATCACTGCCACGGAGGTTATTAACCCTTCCCTGCAGAAAGAAGGGAATGTATGTAAACTGTCATTAGGACGGCGCATCATTGCAATGCATTACTCACATCATGGTGGCATCAGTAAGTTCCAATAAAGTCATAAGCTCCTCCGTTCTGTATGCACATAGCCCCGCCCCTAGATCCCTGAAATTTAAGTGGGTAAGACAGGCAAAGTGTGTGGAAATGAGGTATATTTCCAAAGGTCACTCAAGAGGTCTGCGGCAAGCTGAAGTACAAAACCCAAGTCTGCATCTAGTCATTAAGCACAGAGGTCTTGTTCCCTTATCTCCCAGTCAATACATCTGAAATGCTTTTTGCCTCCTGCCTTCCTCCTCCTTAACGTTACTTCATTTATGCTTTTTGCCTCCTGCCTTCCTCCTCCTTAATGTTACTTCATTTCTGAGGTTTAGTTCCTGACCCATGCCACGTTTGGCAGACACTGCCTACACGTCATAGCCCTAGGAGCTGTTATGTTATTATAGTTGTCCATTTTAATAATGGTGCGTGTTTCTGTCTTCCCTGTTTTGCCTTGTCATGTTCTCCACCTGGTGTTTCTGAATTGTGTTTGCAGGCTGCAATCCTGTTCAAACCCAGGGCCTGATACACAGGCATTGGGAGTTGGATGAAGTAAGGACAATAGCGCTGCATCACAGATGTGTCCTCAACTGCCACCACACAAAAAAAGTCTCCTTAAAAAGCCTGTAACACCTAGAGTAAGTAATGTCAGAGTTTCTCAGACCTACTAATTTTGAAACCATAAGAGTTTGTTCTCTAGACTGTAATAGCAGAATGAGCTATAAAATGGGAAATAACTGTGTCCTCTCCAGCCTTGGGGTAATCTTTAAACACTCTTTATGAATCAGAGATACAGACAGTGACAGTTTTCATTAATGTACTGTTCTCGAGTGCTAAAATGCTACCAAGAAGTTAAGCAATGTACATGTTTGATTGTCAGATATGGTTCAGATTTGATAGTATCCAACAAAACATCTGTTACTTTCTTCAGTGTGGCTGCACTCAGCAATGGTGCTACAAAGCTCGTGTGTCAGAAACATTCCTGTTTAAAAAAATCATCATCTCTCTATTTTTTCCTGGTTATCAAATAACATCACTGGATGGGCCCTTCCAAGTAAGAAGGAAGTTTCTACACATCAAACTCATGAAAATTCCAGAGGAACGGTGGGATTCAGGGTTCTTTGATCCCTAGGACACCAGCTCACAAGCCAGCTCACGCAGCCTCTTTGCAGACAGAAGGTGTTTGTTAATGCTTAGGCCTCAGTAACCTCGTTTATAGCTTCACTGTACTCTGGGATAAGGAAAGGTTCTGACACTAGGCAGCCACCTTGAGATTCAAATCAGGTTAATGTAAACTGCAAACAAATGTAGTTATAACACACAAAAAAGACAATATAGAGACAAATACATGCAAAAGATGCAGGTGAAGAAACGAAAGGGAAAAAAAGTATAATGTATTTGCACCAAGGTTACATTCTCAAAACACCTTTCCCTCATCACATCTGAACTATTGTGAATATTTTCCTTATGCATATACAGACTGTTTAATTAACATGTGAGGGGATCTTGACAGATTAAATTCCCTTCCTTCACTTACTTGCCTTTCTCAACAAGCCTTATATATTTCATATTCATTTAGGAGATAGCCTTGATATTTGCTAACTAACCAAGAAAGTGAGAGAACATTTATTTTAATCAATAACAGTAAAAATCAGGACTCTCTGTTCTCTCTTAGAGTGTGCCTTTCAGTTCAAAGCCTCTCATCACTGAACTATGTATTTGATATCAAATTGTTCATAAAAACATGTATGTTACAAGCATGTAAGGAAAATGAAGTCATTCAGCTCATAACTGGTTCTTGTTCAAAACTGGACACAAAAATACTAACCATTTGGAGGCAACTGACCCTTTAGCATCTATACTCTAAAGATTCAGTACCATCAACGTACTCACAGGTCTTCATTATATTAGGCAAACATGTCAGGCTCAAATTCCCTCTGCTCATATTTCTGCAAAGCTACAACAGCATAGTATGTCACATGGGCAGCTTCTCCTAAAAGAAGCAAAAAGGTGAGCCACTGCTTACCATGAGGTGACAGGAAAGAGTTCTGCATATAGCTAGGCCCATGGAATCCATAATTATCTTGATCTGTTAAAATACTGTGATTTTTTTTTTCCTGGAATGCTTTTCAGTTTCTCCACATAGAACAAATTATGTGATAAAAATCTTAATAGAATTCAGAGAATTCATGCAGCTTTGGGATTAGATTCCCTTTTACTTCAATTCTCCCCTATGCTGCACTCAGAGACATCATAACTTTTAGGACTATTGTCGGTATTACTTATGTCACCTAAGTCTCCCCCAACTTATATGCGCGGAGGAGAGGTAAGGCATTAGGACGACAGATGCTGCCAAACTGATTCCAGAGTATCTGTCTTGTGCTGTCCAGAGCTACAAAGTGACTGCCATTGTCAGGCAACATGCAATGTAATAAAAGTGAGGATTAAATTTACATCAGGGTCAGAGAAAGAGAGTGGTCAGAGAAAGAGACTGCCTATGCACCACCGAACCTCGTAACTGTTTCTAGTTGCTGTCAGCTGCCATGAGTGAAAACACAGCAACATATGCCACAGGTCCCTGGTAGTGAGAGATACTCAAATAAAGGACAGACATCTTCGGCTACTGCAAGAAAGTGACACTAGTTCCTCAGTGTATTTTCCCTAAACTTCATAATAATATCACAATCTAATACAGAGTACTTGTAAATAAGCAGTATACAGGCAGGTCCTAATATCTGGCAATCCTGAGTAACAGGAAAAGATTTCATCTAGGTTAAGTGAAAAGGAGTTACAGAGTTATTTCATCAGGGCAATGTGCTCTGAGAGCGCTAGACTTTTTTTTGAATAAGCAACATTAGTAGAACTCCTTATTTTCAAACCTGCCTAGTGTTTTCCCATTGCAGAGCACCTATTTCAGCTGCTTATACATTTGCCAGCCAAACCTGCTGGACTGCAATTTTCCATACTAGGTGAAAAACTACTAGCCTTAGTCCCCCATTATTTGGAAAATGTTCAATCAAAACTATCCATCCATTTCTAAGAACAAGGGTAAGGGTTGATTTTGATGTTAAAAAATGACAGTGTTGACACTTGTTTTCTTGAGGAGGGGGTGTGTTGTTCTGTATTTTTACTAGAGGAAAGCTAGAGAAGCATGTTCCATGAAGAAGGGAGTTTAAACTTGACCTGGACCCAGAATTCCGTAGAAAACCTGCCCACGTTTGCACAAAACACAAAGCCTTTGAGTGATGATAGTCTGTTCTAGTAGAGTTGTTTAATAGCTTCACCTAATGGCAAGAATTTCATCCTCCCTGACTGTACATTCACACAACTCCTCTGCGTGCCAAGGTTGTGCGTGTGTCACCCCCACAGAACAACTGTTCATGCCTAAATCTCATAGATGCTTTGTGTTACTGTAGTGTATGCTTGTATGCCATCCTCATAAAAACACAGCCCAGGCCTACATGTGGCAGAACTAAATCTTCTGTGTTTTCCATGTGCTAGCTACCTGTTTGCAGCGTCTCTGGGCCAGAGTGACGCAAGGGCAAGGGAAAGCAAGGAAGCAGTTTGTCTGTCCCTCCTGCTGATAGTCAGTATGGGGAAGGAAAGTGTCTTATTCTATGGCAGGACCTAAATTGAGAACATGGGAAATAAAGTCTGGGAAGTAAAGTGGGAAAAATTATCTAGGCAACATAGCCTGGGATGGAGGTGGTAAAGACTCTTCGAGGACTCTGAGGTCCATGAAGAATAAGAAGGAATTGAAGGGCAAGCAAAGGGCCAAGAGCAGGGAGGAATGTAGGTTAAGGACAGAGATAGAGAGAGAGGAACTAACAGAGTAAGGATATTGTGTCTGGAAACAACAGGGGTGGAAAGTAATAGATGGGAGAATGAATGGGTAAATCTGTGCTCACCAGAACATTCCCCTCCAAAGCCTGGAATGGCAGGCAAGACCTTATGGCTTCTCCACTGTTGGAAAGCACTGATGAAACCTGCTTGGAAAGAGTCCTTGACCCCTTCTAGTACTGATCTGCTGAAGCCATGACAGCTTCTTCCCGGTGAGAACTCACCAGGGTCCCCAGGAAATGTCTCTCTATTCAGCCTGCCTGTGGTTTCAAACAGACCAAATTTAAAAACAAGCTGAAAATATAAAAGGAGCATTTTTCACATTGCAGAATCAATCACCCCAAAGCAATTCCAAAATCTGCAGAAGAGCTCAACCAAAGCAGCCTGAAGCAAACAAAGATACACACTGATTTCAGCTGGCTTTATGTAACAAGACAAAAAAAAAAAAAAGCCAACAGACAGGCTAATGGTATGCATGAGTGTGAAAACAAGCTTGTCACATTGAAGATATTGTTGCCACTCACTCAGGAGTCACACCAAGCCACAGTGACTTTTTTCAGTCTCAAACTATTACAACATGGGAGCATTCACCTGGGTCAGCCACTGATATTCAGACCTTGCTGTGCTTTAACTATTGCACAACCAACCAGCTCTGTAGGACAGTGTGGTTCATGTACTGGCAGACGCTCTTGCATTATTTACACAGAGCAAATCTGTTGCTCGTTGCAGTGGGAAGTTTAAGAAAGGATTATCACTCAGAAATTATTGGCTTCTTTCTCTGTGCTCAGAGCCTTGTCCGAGGCCACCCACACAGCTGTAGCAGGGGTTGGCCAGGGTTAGCTAGGGTTGCACGCAGGAGTCCTTGGCTTCCAACCCCACGCTCAGTTACTCGACCTCTCTGGCATCTCTGCTGGATATAGAGGCGACAGTGTTGAAGATTTCCCTCAGCTGGCACCGTGGGCATTCCCCAGGATGACTGACAGCAAAAGAAGCCCCCACATACTTTGATCCCTTCCTCCAGTAATGACTAGATAACAAATCTATAATTGGCCAGCCCAACCACAGGCATACTGGGAGAGGTTTAAGGCAGGCCCATTAAGGTCAGCTAGATCCCCCTCAAACTGTTCCTGCCGAAAAGGGTGCACTGCCATGGTCAGTGTCTCATTTGCTCTTTAGTTGGTGGCGGTCACAAGGAAAGCTTTGACATATCAGATATTAATAAGCAGTGAATGTTCTCCTCAGTCCCACAAGATGGCAGGAGATGCTCAAAAATTCACCCCTGGTCAGCTAGAAGGGCTTTGCAGGCTTTTGTAGTTCTCCTCTGACAAGCCCTTGCTCTGTGTGGAGTTAAATGAAACCATATTTTTTAATAAGACAGGAGAAGCCTGGCAAAGGCATATCAGCGAGTGTTCATGGATCTCTTAGGAGCCATGGGATGTTATGGCAGTGACTCGGCGGCACTGACAGACCCATGTGGGGGAGTGTTTCATGTGAGAACAATCTCCAGAATTTCCTTTCTTGTGAGGAGACAAAAAAAGAGAACGAGCAAACCAAAAGTGGACAGAGGAAACTGAAACTGGCTTGTATAAAGTTTTTACTTTTAATATCAGAGCTTGCAGACACTGCCTGCAGCATTCCTTACATTCCTTACAGCCGTGAAAATTCAGTTTGTCAAGAAAGGTCAATTTTTATTCCCTTTAGTTTACAGCTGACTTCTCCCCCTGTTAAGCACTTTGGGTTTTTTTTTACAAGGACCTAATAAAAGCAAGTTCCTGCACCAGATCATATTCCACCCTTAGGATAATAATAATCCAAAATGATCCAAAATGACTGAATTCAGTACTAATTAATAGCCCTGCAAATGAGTCTGGTACTTTGTGAAACAAATATAAAGAAAAGGTCACTGAAAATTGAGAGAAGTACTATAGTGGTATTTCTGATGCAGGAAGCACTGAAGATAGTCTGTGTGATCAGCTTCAGAAGGAAGAGAGATGAAATACCCAAATGAATTCAATCACCCCGAAATCAGCTGTCTCAATAAGTGAGTTTTCCTGTGACTACACAGAGTAACCATTCAGAGGTCAAAACAGCCCAGTTTGACTCACGAAGGAGATTGAACCCTGACCTGGCGTGTTTCAGGCTGATGAAGCTCTTTGCCCGCAGAGGTGCCAGCCAGGCAGTGTGATGGGGACATTGGTCCTGCGGTGCTGAGGCAGAGGTCCACTGTTTCTCATGACACCGAGCTGCAAGCAATGGTGCTACAAGATGTTAAAAAGAAAATGTTTACACTCAGAGGGTAGTACCTGACTGCTATTAAGCCTGCACTATGGACATAAATCTATCAACATGAGACAAGAGATCCTAATAATCACATTATTTATCCCTGATCTATCAAGTCTTCCCCTTCATGCCTTCTCCTCCAAGTATTTTTACAGGCACCGTATGCCACTTCATATGTTGCTTCAACCTCCTAACTTAAAGTACATTTTTTAATTATAAACACTTAAATGTTTATGGCATTTTTTTCCTACACTGCATCTGGAACATGTATGTAATTTGTTTCTCTCATCTCTGCTGTGCTACTCCAGCAGCTATATTTTTATATCTGATTTGTACTGACTAGGATACGGTTTTTTCATAGACTTTCCAGAAATAGTTAATATTGTGGCACTGTCTTCGATGAACTTACTCCACCTAGAACACAGTGTCGTCTTATTTGATTGCTACTGTCTGTCCCCTTGTGGCCAGAGACCAGACTGAACTCAGCCTGCAGCTTTAACAGATCATTTGCCTTGAGTAAGAAGGGACAGCCTATTTTGCTGAAGAAGGAGGCTCTTGCCTAGCAATACCAGTCCCTAGAAAGCCTTAGATTTAACTATTATGGAAGTAATTTTCATCTCCAAAATTCAGACTCCCTTTTTGAATATCCTGAATACTGGTCACATTCACATCTGGACTCTGGGTTCTGCTATTATCCATTTGCAAGCAAAATCTAGGTCCAGGCCTGAACTTCAAGTGACTTTGGTGGTTGAATCACTACAGATGCATGAGCAAATTCAGAAATAATGGTTCTATTTCACAGATTCTCATTCACAGTGAAACACACACAAAGTCTGGGGCTACATGTGACTTTGCACAAACGGCGGTAACTATCCTCTGCAAATAACAGAAAACAACCTTAGATTCTGTCCCAAAGTCTTTAAGCCCCAAGCTGAAAGGCCTATCAGTTTTGCTCAGGCAAGTGCAATTAAGTCTTTTCTTCAGGTAGTTAACACTGTAAATTCAATTGACATTTTCTAAATTTTAAGTTGAGCGGCAACTATAACAACAGATACACTACACATGAAGGTTTGGGAAGAATGAGGTCCTCAGTGAAGTGAGAAGCCCAGAAAGGCGCACAGGTGGGAGGCACTGTGGACTGTAAAATGGGAGCTGCGGGAGAAGACTCATACTGCCCTAGCAGAAAAGGAGACTGCCCAGAGCTGAGGAGCCAGAGTGAGAGGAATTGGCACTGTAGAGCACCAAGAACAGAAATGAAGGGTCCTGGCTGTGAGACTACGGAAGGGGCACAGATTTGCAGGCTCTTAATTTATACTCAGGAGTCACTTGGCAAACCTTCCTCTATTCCTTTGTTTTACCCCTTCTGTGCTTTTAATTGCCTCTGAGTAGAAAGACAGTTTTCAGAAGCAGGCCCATCTCAAGAGGTAGACGTATCATACATACAGAGGCTTCCTCCCTCCTGATGCGTTTCCTGAAAGCTGCTCCTGGCAGTCACGACACTAATGCATTTCAGTGACAGGGTCTCATGAAGCACCAAGCATACTCTTGGCAGGCAAACTGTTTGTGCATCTGGATGTAATAAGGAGCTAGACTCGAGCTGATGTGGTGGCTCAGCACAGTGAGCCACCAGGCGCAGGATGGTCAGTTTTTTCCTGCTGCCCAAGTTCAAATTGCAGCAGCACATTGGAAGCTGGTTGTGCTGTGAGCCTCTCGGCAAAAACAGCCAGGCCACAGAGAAGGAAGGGAAAGGAAGGTCACTGGGAGTCAGCTGAACAGCTGGTTTCTGGCTAGAGGAGTCCGAAGGGTGTGACAGTATCTCCCACCAGCGGGAGCAGCCAAGTCTCCCCTCAGCAAGAATGGAGCAAGCTGGGAAGCATCCCAGTCCCAGAGGCTGAGGAAGGAATTGGTGAGGAAGGAAGAAGGAAGAAGGTGAGGAAGGAATCCCCCAGGGGTGGGGGACAAGAGATGTGGGCCCAGCTGGGATTGCTAACAAAGAGAAGGTTGGCACAGAGTCCCAACAGCACTCCAATGGAGCACTGTGCACCACTACACTGGCTTGGAGGCTTTTAGTTTAATTTTTATCACTTCAGGAGGACCCCAGCATTGCACTAGCTGGGTTGCCGCTGTTTCCCTGCAGGAACTGTTATCACAACGGTTGCACTGGTGGAAAGCAAGCTCTCCCTGCCAGCAGCACGTGCTCAGGGGGACAGTCCAATATAGGGTATAGCTGGTCTCCAGCACCACTGAGCAGCAGAAGATGGCAGGACTTTAGCAGGGAAGGAAAAGACCTTTGGGACTACTCTGAAACAAACCGGGCCCAAACCAGCTCACAACAGCCTCCAGCATCCCCGCTGCAACCTTTCTCTGCCCTTCTCTGCAGTCCTGCACAGATGCAAGGCATATCTTCCTGACTCCACGTCTTCACTGCACACACACAGAGAAATAAAGAAGAGCAAAAATGATCTTGTAGTTAAAAGTCACGCTGCAGAAGAGCAAGCTCCCTTTCCTACAGTCAAAGTGGCTCTGCAGGGCTCACAGATGTTTTTTCTTTAAAAAAAAAAATCACAGTAAAAACCTCCATTTAAATGTTATTTTAAGCAGATCTGACTCTTAAGATACATGCAAGAAACAGATGTGCAGAACAGAGAAGTGCCATTTTTATGGAGTGGTTCTTCAATGTTTGAACCACACTAGATTACATTTGGAGTGTAAGCTCCTCAACTACACCATGTAATATTTATGATAGTTTACAGCATATGGCCAAATCTTTCTGCCAGTGAAGCCATGCGCCTCTTTATCAACCTCAGCACAAGGTGGCAATATACCAAAATAAATGCGATATTAATACCTTGTTGCCCCACACTTTCGATATCCCACATTTCACCCTACATTAGATTTACTTCTCTCTCCCTGCTGTTGCTCAAGCAAGGGGTTGCTTCTCCCCTACTTTTTTGTCCTGGGATGCGAGTTCAGGGAGCACAAGTTAAAGTTGTTTATCAGGCAGAAGCAGAGCCTGTACCGTTGTCAAGTCCCTGAATCCCTCATGTTAGTGTTTTTCTCTGACACTGTCCCATATTTGGGCTTTGGGTAAGCTGACAGGAATGTAATTTCTATTTAAAGATACACTGTCTGTTACTTTTATACTAAGTAATAAACCCAGGATTTGAAGAACAAGCACCAGGAAAAAACGATTGGACAATTTATACATTGAGTCACCTCTAATAAAACACTTACCATTAAAGAAAAAAAGCTATTCTTATGCACTTCCTCATAATCTTCCCCCAAAAATTCCCTTGGCCTGAAATTTCCCATGTTTGGTCTCTGCCCAAATGTGAATATGTAGATTCCTGCCAATTGTTTTCAGTCAGTTTTCAATTACATGAGGATGAAAAATAGACATTCCTTCCTATTCCTAGGACCAGGACTATATTTTCCCATAGCTATGCTGAAGCAATCTGAACAGTGAAACCTAAGTTCAGTTGTAAGAAGCTATCAATAGGGTACAATTCTGTGAGTCTGGGGAATCCTTTTTAAGTTTTATAAAAGCATTTTTACCAAGGAAAAGACTGTTACACTTGCTCCTCCTTCTACATATGTGTGGCATGTGTATATTCAGTTATAGATAACTACTTATTGTTGAAAGCAAATGTATTCCTCCTTAGCCCCATTACCCTTCCTGAGCATGCTCTTTGATAAAAGAGAAAACTGGATTCTGTTAGCCCAATTTCTGCAGATGGCTTTCAAAAGTACTTAGGAGTAAGTAATCGTTTGACTCGCAGTGATTTTCAGCCATCGCTCATGTATCTCTTTAATGTCCTCACCCGCATTCAAAATTCCCACCAAAGCTGATACTAATGTTGAGGAGCAAGCCAGAAAGCATCCAGTAAGGCGTTCAGGTTGCAGACAGTGCTGAGAATAGGCAGTGCACTAAATGTAGCAGATATGATATAGAAAATTCTGCAACGTTATGGTGGAAACCCAACATTCCACTCCTGCAATTTCTTTGCAGAGACAAAACCCCACCTGTGGCTGAACCACCACTTGTCTGAATTAAGGCCAATATTTGCTCTCTTTAAGCCTTGATTTAAAACACTGACAGTGACTTCCCTTCATATTGACTGATACAATTACCTCTCCACTTGCCAGTTTCCCAGCCAGTGAAGCACAACGCTTCTCCTCAGAATTTATTAAATACTTAGTTCACCCCATAGGAGTATTTGTGCACTGAAGTGCTTCTTAGTGCTGCTAAGCATGACAGATTCAGCATCCTGCCTGTAAACAAGTTTTTCAAAATCTAAAGCCAAATGAAAGATCAATCCAATTAAAACATTTTGCTTATAATTCATAAGCCTTCCCTCACTGTTTATGATCCAGACACTGTGGTTTTGGGAGATGACATGAAGCAGATATCGATTATTGACAAATAAAACAGATTCACTGCTTCTTATCATTGCAAAAAGTAAATAAACCTAAAGGCAACCTTCAAAACTTTCAGGTCCTTAGTCACGGCTTAAAGTTGTTACTTAGGAACTACTCCTGATACCTTCTCTCATCCTGAATAACCTTTTTCTCCAATTAGTCCCACTAATTTCAGTAATGCCACTCCTGCAGGAAAAGCCACAATCAAGTTAAAAAAGCATGTCTTTTCAGAGAGATTTCTCCTAGGCATGTGCAGAGCAAAAGGAAAGTAAAGGCGTCAGGATTCAACCTCAGAAATAATGAAAGTGAGTTCTAGCAAGAATAATCTCCCAGAGAGGGAAAAAAAAATGAGAGACTGCAAAAGGAATGAATAAAAGAGATAAAAGCAGGAGAGGAGAATTTATCTTACACAAACAGAATTTGTGTTGGCCTAGCCGTCCATGACACAAGCACTAATGAGGCTGCCCATTCACGGAGGCCTCAGATAAACATACAGATGGCCATTTAAATCACCACAATGGAGTATGTGTATTACGTGAGCCAGTGTTTTCACTTGGAGACAGTAGAGAGGAAAAGGCATAGGGCTGGAGATGATGAAGATAACAGGCCAGGATTATTGGACTTTTCCTATGCCTCAGCCTTCATAAGTTCTTCTATGAAAATGCTCGTAAAGAGCTGGACTATAAAAATTCCAGACTTTACTGTTGGCATAATTGATCTCAGATATGTCACCACAGAAGGAGACAGAGGAGTATTCATGTAAGACATACAAATCTTGGAGGGGAACCAAGTGTAATATATAATCTTTCCTTCCCAGAAAACCATTCATGGTGGTTTTGGAATAGATTTAGACTTTTAAAACCTGTTCTCTGACCTGCAGCACATTTCAGACAAAAAGCTCTCAGGATCACAATAAAGGACACTTGAATTTGATAGTGTATTACTCAGCTAGTTTTGAAATAATAATTCCTCAATGATACTTTCTTATTTCACAGGAAGGGGACCAAGGAACTTCCTTTTTAAAAGGCCCTTCAAAGGATCTGGAATTTCACAAAAAACAGAGACCAAATTCACAGCTGGCACAACTGGGCACTGACCCATTTGAGTATGTGATCTGGGGCTTACAGAAACATTTTTATTCCAGTTGGAGGGGTCTACCAATGCTGTATAATTATTACAGTACCACTGCAAGGATTTCTAGAAGCCTGGTTTTTATTCATGTGCCATGCTGTATGCTTTTTTAAAAAAAAATTGTTGTTGCTGTTGTTGTTACTGGCATTTTACCACTGGGGTGGCTGGGAAAACCTGGTTTCCATTTCTAGTCATTTTTCCCTTTGCAGCTTCCTCACATTTCTCTTCACTTTCCTTCACAAATGCTGATCTTCAGTTCTCCTGACCCTTCTTTTTCAACACCCTGTTGTCTCTCGTCTTCCTTCTCTAGGGAGTACAAGTTCTTACTTTCTCCCCTTCAAAGCTGTTGCCACATCAGTAGTAACTGTGTGATACACCTAGAGGCCACAGCTGCCTTTAGAAGCCATCATACCGCATCAACACAGTCAGTCAGTCCCCTTTTATGCCTCCTCTGCTATTGCTTTACACTGTCAGCATCTACCTTGTAAACCATCAGGACATGTGGACCAAACGGATCGCTAAGGGCTTGATCTGTGGTCTCTTGACTGAACATCAAAGAGAGACTCACACTGAGTTCAGCAGACTGCGAATCAGACCTTAAGACACCATCAGAAATCTCCATCAGGGTGTTAGAAAACCAGCTGAAGGAGAGCAAAATAAATTTTCCTATGGAAATTAAACCCTATGCCCAAGCTGCTTATGAAGCTAGTCTTAAAAGCATGCAGAGGGGGGGAATTGCTTGTCTAAACTGTGTGTGTGTGTGTGTGAGTGAGTGAGTGAGTGAGTGAGCAGAAGACATCCTGTGGGCCTTTTAGAGCTGGTTACATTTAGCTGCTTTGTGGCTGGTGCCAAATGTTTAGTAGCTGTGACTCATTGACCAACTAGCTGTCTTAACATCTTGCTTCATTGTCCTTTTCTCTTTATAAAGGTTTCCGCTCACCCCCATCCAAGATGTCAAGAACAGTGATTCCAGATGTAAGCAAAAAGTTTTCCATCGCAGCGCATTACAGGACCTGCAGACATGCCTTGAATGAAGATTGCAAATGAAGTGGGTGCTGTTAGACTGCTGAACACCTTGAGAGCAACGCTGACGGATGAAAGTGAATGCTCAAGGCAGTCTGCCTGGTTATGTGGCCTCCAGGTGAATGAAAGATTAGTTGGAAAGACATTTTGAGATGTGCCTGTGCATAGACTGGGAAGCAAATCTGAGTTCCTTGTGAAGTAGCCAGAGGCACGTGGGATTTTGGGGGTACTTGTGAACACAGAGGAAAATGAAACAGGGATATTCTGAAGAAATTTTACCAAAACACACATCAGTCCCTGCCCAGTTTGAAAGGAACAAAACCTAGTAGCTATTGGAGAGAAAATACATTGATGATTGCATTCCTCAGAAGAGCTCAATAAGAGACAACACCCTCCTCGTTTGAATCAGCGTGTACTACCAGGGAAAGACATGATCGTAGACGTCAGGACACATGAACTAAGGCTCCAACTCTACGGTGCTTCCACAGGGGTAACACTCACATCCGGGTGAGCTGATACTCCTCAGCTCTTGTGCAGAGATGTTCAACACTTCGCAGCACTAAGTTCCCCATCTGAGGCTATTAGGAGGCTGGCTAGAGAACCCGTCTCTCGCAGTGCTCAGTGCCAGAGAGGCGGTGACAGACACACCTTGGGCAGGGATTAAACCAGCAGCATTTAGTGCTGTGGATATTCAAGGAGTAGAACAGCAGTATTTAGTGCTGTGGATATTTAAGGCTTTTGAGCTCATCCGTTTGACTCTCCCCCAGGCAGGAAATTGCTAATTACCTTTCCATGGCAGGAGCAGTTCAGCTCCTCCAGGGCAGAAGAGTGAGAATTGGCCGTAATTACAGGAGGAGCGCACAGAGCACTCTCTCCTTCGTAGTGGAGGGACAGAGCTGCAGCCAGCATTTAGAGGCTGATTAGTGTAACTGCTTGCAGTCTGTATTTACAGCCACTTCTCAATTGCCCTTACCCTGGGAAAAATGAGATGCTGTCAGCATAAAGCTTAAGAAAAAGAACAATAGGAATCAAATTATCTGTTTTCTTTTGATATTAAATCAATCATAATTTAAACAATTATATTAACAATAAGATTTTTTCCTAGCCCTCCAGTGCTCCTTTTGAATTTTCCCCACAACCCATGGTTGGAAAATTTGGTTTCAGAATGAGCAAACTATACGTGCAGTCAATAACGGCTTGAATGGGGGTGAGGGGCATTGTTCCTAAAAAGAGCTCTGTGAATATTTTAAGCTATTGAGTAGGAGGGGTGGTAATAAGAACAATGGAAGAACAAAATTATTGTTATTTTGTCTCTTGTAGATCTCAGTGCTGTCACACATTTGCCCTGTCCTCTGACGCGGGGTTTGTCTCCCTGATGGGCTCTTCTGGGGAGCTGTCTGAGCTAACACAATTATTGTGTCAAACTCTTATCTCAGGCACCGAATAATGGAACCAGGCTTTGACTGACTGTCTCCTCTGATTGTTAATGAACTGTTCATTGCAATTAGCACCCATGTTCCCTTAGCTGGGTCTGGTGGAGGAGTGTGTTTAGAATGCTCTCAGAGGAAAGAAGAGACTAGTAAAAGGCAGATGGATGGAAAAAAAAGAAAATAAACTGTAAACAAAGAGTATAAAGGGGGATGGGAAAAAGAGAGAGAGAAGGAATGTCGGGAAGGGAAAATTTTCAAGGAATAGAATTTGCAAGAACATTTCCATGGTATACTATTTATGCAGACCTTAAAAGACTAATAAAAATACAGGAAAAACGTGGACCCTTTCCTCTGGTTACGATTTAGCTCGAGGTGGTCAAAGACACCGTTGTACGGGTTGGTCCCGCAGTCTTTGCGTAGAGCAGATCATTCAGGTCAAGAGTGAACAGGAGGGGGCAGCATCGCTTTAAACTTATGGTAAGAGCGGCTCTCGAAGTGTTTGGGAGACTGCACTTGGACAAACAGATCACTGCGGGTCACCAGGCAACAGACTGATGAAGGGAGTTTGCCGGCAGGTACCTTACTGGAAGAAATGTCTGCGTGGGAAAAGGATGGAAGAAAAAAATATTTTTAAATGCAGAGTAGAAAGCAATGTGAATACGGCATTTCAGCAGCGCTTTTGGCTTGTCTCGGTTCAACTGCCGAGTAACAAATCCAAAGCTCAGTGTTAGGCAGCATATAGCGAAAAACAGAGACTCCTAGCAGTTCATTTAGTTACATGATATCTCATCCAAAGATCATTATACTATTATAAGATAAGAAAACTTATTTCAAAGATGCACAAATGATGTACAAAGGGTGGTACGTACCCTGCCCAGTGTGCCACATGGCATCAGGACAGCACCTGGATGGCCAGCTCCCCGCTAACCACTGACCACAACAAGCATGTCCATTGCATGACTGCAGGGCACTATTTTAATGACACGATGGCTTTCTGAGATGTAATCAGCACACCAGAACTGCTGATTCAGCTTCAGCTGAAGGATCAATGCTCTGCTCCAGTGTGTTTTCCCAAATCAGTTTATTTGGTTACATAAATATATGAGAATTTCTTAAACCCTGGCAAAGATACAGTAGCCTTGGTGACATCAATGGAAACTCCAATGTAGTGACACTTAACAGAGGACAAAATTTGGTCTGTTAACTTTTATTGTTCTTCTCTGACAGCAGTTATTAAAGGCAGTTGTGGATTAATGAACTGCTCTGGGCAGGGGTTCTCTCTGACATACAACTTTTTAAAGTTATGCAGTGTGCCAAATCACACGGCAGAGAAATTCCCACACACATAAAAAATAGCCATACCTATCAGTTGCAATCTTGGCTCTGCTTCCTTTCTGCCACTATGTTATGCCTACTTCAGTGAAGAGAGAGTAATTCTCTTTACAATTGATGGTTCTGCTAGTACATTACTAAATCTGCAGAGCCGTACACACAGAGAGTGCTGCACTGCACCCTTTTCAAATCAGGCTTGCAATCCAGAGAGGAAGACAAGTGCCATTTCCAAAGAGGGTTATGGTACATTGGTTCCAAGGGAGTTATTTTGTTCAATCATTTTGCAATATAGGTGACTCACAGGAATCTTTTTCATTTCATAGACAATGTTTTCATTCTATTCCCAAGGTATAGAATGAGAAAACTGGGGTTTCATGTACTGAAGTCTGACTTTAGTTAGTATTTCACCATCCGTGTAAATTAATTGTTTGATCTCTCTGTGGAAATTACCAATAAAGTACTGATAATGAAAGAAGTAACCTTGGAGATGACTGTGTGGGAGGTCTGTGAATGAGAACACCAAATATACATAAACCACCAAACATCTGTTTGGACGTGGACAGAGTTCTAGAAATACAGAGATAAATGACTGCCTGACCTTTTCATTGAAATAGACATTTCAAGTAACATTTTCTAACTGTCAAAGTATTTTTGATCCACCATTTTGTTACATGTGAAGTTGTATTGATTACACTGAGGACTTTCAGGGAAATGTTGAAATGGAAGTGGTTTTGTTTTGGCAGTTTTTAAAGTCTGATCTTAAAAATAACTTTTTTTTCCCATTATTTAATTTCAATAGCTGTGCTAGACTAAATGAACCATTATTACTGGCACATTATCATATAACTGAAGGATTGCATATGATTGAGGATAACTGAAATATGCTATTTTAACACATTTTCAAAATGATACTGCCAGATGCTCTTTAGTACTGAATGAAACATCTTATCTTTTCTAGCCCAGTACGTAGGAGTAGCATTTGATGATTTAAAAGCAAGTTTCCATCAGTAGCCTCATCACGTAATGAAAACTAAAAATATTGTGAAAGAAACACTAAGCCTTGAAATTTTCAAACAAAAAGGGGTCTGAAACAATGCTATTTTGGATTTTCTGCTTTATGGTAATATTTTTGCTTTAAATATTCTGAATCAGAATGAAAAGTAGTATTTCAGTGTCAAATTTCCCAGAAAACAGAAATTCCATGCCTTGACCAACTATAATTACCAAATGAATGAGTAATCCATTTTCTCCCAGACCCTCAGTTTTGTCAGCACTAAATTTACACACAATCATTTTTTTAAGGAGATACAGGAGGAAATGCATAAATGCCAAGAATGTTTGTTCAGGGAAATGACACACCATCCTTTTCCCAACATCTGGTTATTCATGAAGGGCTGATAAATCTTCTTTTAGACTTATTAAGCGTGAAGTTATCTATTCTGAGGGGATCTGTGATAAAAGCAATTTTTTTACAGTAGGGAAGTTTGAGCTGAAGTCTAGCGCAGACAGAGAAAAGAGACTGGAAAAAGGGAGAGCTGCTTTTGTTGGTCCGTGGCTCAGAAGCATTAGCTGTCTTCCTCTCCAGATCGCTATTTTTAGATGACCTTCAGTGCATTAGATCAAATGTATAAATTGGATGAGGTCAAACTGTCTCTCTCTGTCTGTGAATATGCAGCTCCCAGAGGTGTGGCAATGTCTGTGGAATTCAGCTAGCCGGTATTAACCTGAACCTTATCAAAATCAGACTACAACGTCAGTCTTTCTATTAAACATGGGCCTAATAACCTTTTGACAATTTGAAGTTAAATTCTCATTTAATTTATGCTGATGTGGATGTAGAGATGTCAGCAGAGGTTGGGGTTTTTTTTTGCTTTTACATTGTCTTCCTCACTGTATTAGCAGCTCACTGCATTAGCAGCTCACTGCCATCATAAAAGGTCTTTGCAGGAAAAAGACTATCATCCCTGAAAACAGTAGAAACCCCATGATTTATACTTTTGTAGCTGTTCGATTTTATTCTAACTGGTGTCATCAGAGCAGATTTTATATAATGGAGCATACTTGTGTAGGTGTAGGTGTATACTTACAAACATAAACACACATGCACACAATTGATAGTACAACACTTATTAATTCATTATCCAGGCAACAGAATAAGTAAGTACACTTCAGCAGATCACAGAAACCACCCACAGTAAGTTCCCTTTTGCAAGGCATGAGCCCTCGTTGCTTTGCAGAGCTCTGAGTGACTTGAACACTGCATATCATTTGTTTAGCCCTTGTACTGAGAAGGGAATTTCACCTCAAAACTGTGTGGTGTGAACTGGCAGCCCTGAGTTCTGCAAGATTTATGTGAGGCTGCTGGTGGTGTTCTGTCACTTGGTAATGTAGGACTGTGTCTGTGGAGGGAATACCATGCAGTGTGGAGGCGAGCTAAGGAATTAAATGGGATGGGATTTGCATTAGAGCTTCACCAGAGTTAATCAGCTTTGTCCCTGAAACCTGGCTGCAACTTGCTGTATGGCTTCCTGCTCTGGTCAACAGAAACTCTAAGACTACGACATATAAAAATGCTTGAAGAAATACAAAAGGAAAGGAAGCAATTATTCCAGTTCAGCTAGATAAGCGCCTAAGGGATCAAGTCCCCATCTAAAAAGCATATTGACATTCTCAGCTTCATGACACGGATTCTGCAATGATGAAAACCCACATATAGAATGAGGTCAAAAAGTTAGCTGCGAATGTATTGTCTGGGCTTTAAATTTAACCTTGCCTTATGTCTAAACCCAGATGACTGAAGCATTCTGCTAAGTCTTTGTTGCTTGCGATTACATATATTTTAAAATATGTGGGAAGCTCTGTGGCTCCTTCTCTTCCAATGGAACTGGGGATTCAGTTCATACATGGGCTGATGGATACAAAGGTCACCAGTTACTTCTTGTGGCAAATTAATTTTACTGAGTATACCTCATCATTTATCCTGTATGCATCAAAAAGAACACCCAGCTTAGACTGAAATGTGTCTGGATTCACATTGATAGAGAGATGAGAATTGCCAGAGTGGACTAGCCCAGTGTCAGTCCACATAGTCCAGCAATCTGTCTTTGATAATAACTAGCACCAGATACTCTAAAGGAAAAAAGCCTCTACTGAGCAATAACCCCTGTCATTAAAGTGTTTTACCCCAAACAGAGAGAAGTTGGTGCCCAAAGCATGAGGTCTTTTCCAAACATTTGCTAATCTGGCTGGAACATTATCAATGTAAATGTCTGATTCTTTCCAGAACTTGCTCACCTCTTCAGAGAAACCATGTGGAATAAAAGAGCAGTTAGGTGAAGGAGAAGAAAGAAATTTCCAAAATGTGGCATATAAACAAAGAAGGTTTGGGGCAGAATGAAAAATAAACAGAGAGAGTGTCTGGAGGGGAGGAGGGAATGAAAGAAAAATTCTGTCCTTTAAAAATAACACAGGCTTCCTTTATAGCTCGCAAACCAGGGAGGCTTACCTTACAGGGAATAGTTTATGACTCATACACTGTTTTGGAAGTCCAGCAGAGATCAGTAAGATGTCAAACTGAAATTCAGCTATCTCTGCAAATGTGCTGATCAAAGTTCTGCCCAAGACAGAGCAGCAGACACTGCGGATTATGTTGACTCAGTGAAGTCAGAGGTGACCATGGAGGATCTGCAAGCCTAGATCCTCTGCCCTTAGTCCTGCAGAACACAACAGTACAAGGGCTTGATGTAGAAAAGGACTGGGATTTTATCTGCTGCATAGCTCAAGGAGATGGAAGGAAATCTCACTTCACTGATAGCATAAGGGTTGCAAGCCACAATTGCACCAATGATAACAAGAATTCAGGACTAGCAAGATTTGTGCTTTCAAAGAACTAATACAGAAAAATGTCTCAACTTCTTGCCCATGAAAGCTGATAGATAAAGCGTTAGGATACTATGCTCGTAAATATGCTTTCCAAATTAGTCCAATGTGAATGTCCTGCTTTGGGAGACATGAATAACAACTACTTGCTCAGGGACGCAGTGCTCAAAGCAAGATGGAAAGGTAAATGTAAAAGTCCAAAGAGTTTGTAGAATAAGGGAAGATTGAACTCTGAGAGCCATAACCACAAATACAACAGAGAAACTCACTTTCTAGGCTTCTAATATTGTGAGATCTTCTCACAAATGTGGACTTCCACACGTGATAAATAAACCTGCTTCCAGATCTCCTAAAAAAGTTTAAGGGCATAGCTAATGATATCTTTAAAGACAATTTCTATGCTGATAGATGGTAGCAATGACATTTTGCATTTATTATTTAAGATTGTTTTGCACCTGTAGAAACAGTAAGTGAGTGCATTTTGAAACTCTGATGGTAATTTGACATTCACAAATTTCTTGTCATCTGGCAAAGGCTGTTAAAATGTTACAAGCAATTATTTTAATCTTGTTGAAGATTAATCATACTTTAAAACATCAGTTCTTGAAATAAATTCTAAATGTTAATACTGATAAATTACTGTTGCGAATGGATCATTATGTAGAGGAAACATTTAGTTTAATTGGAGTTGTTCCTGAGCCACTCTACATACATTATATGCTGCAAGAAGCCGAAAGCAAGTCCTGTCCTGTTGAAGACAAAACTACAGTCCCATCCTGATTTTAGCCTCTATTATAAAGGGAGTAAGGGAAATCAGATCAGACTAGGTGCCCTGCTTGAATGTCAGTTTTTAATCCAGCAGACAATTCCAACCAAACTGGACAGAGCATTCACAGAGATTTAAGTTTTGGCAAAGGTGGCCAAAATAAAGACTTTACTGGGGCTCTCCCATCACGCAAAGAGACACCTCATGGGATACCACAGAATCTGCAAGAGACTGAGACAGTCTGTAAGGGATGAGGCCTCTTTGTGCAGGAGGCAGGATGTTCAGGAACATCTTTATGCAGCTGCTTCCTTGAAAGAGAAGCACATCATCCAAGGCTGCCAAAATGCACCTGTTAGGTCATTTTAACATTTCCTTCCCTTGCACTGCCTTGGTCCTGGCTCTATCCAAAGATAAAGTAGCCACAAAGGGGGCAAAAATGCTGGCATGCACTCTTTCTCCAACAAAACTCTTTGGAGAAGTCCTGTGCTATGTCGGCAACAAAGATGGATATGAAAAAGAAAAGCTGTGTAAAGGTGACACGCAACTGGAACATCCTTAGACCAGGAAGATCTATTATTGACAGATAGTTCTTGCTGGAAATACAGTATAAAGTGAACCTAACACTCTGAAAGCAAAGCCTGAGACCTGTTTCACATTGGTTTGGAGCCTGTTTTTGTGAGACTTTGAGCACCCTCAGCAGTGGTGCTGTTTGTGCTAGAGGGCTCCCAGATGACTTTGACAAGCCCAAAGCACCATGCAGAACTGGGCTTGCCTCTCTGCCCTGCCCTGTGACTCTTCTGTGCCTAGGCACATGCCTGAATCTCTACATTTCCGCAGGAGTTCCCAGCAAGCTGATGCAAAGGCACACTAGAGAAGCCTTGTCCAAAGGGTATGCTTCTGCTGCACAGCATGCATTAGCCATATATGAAGACAGCAGCCTGGATACAACTCTAACACAGTCTTTGAAAGCCAGCTTCTTTAGAGAAGACGAGGGTGTTAGAAAAATTCCTCTTGTATCTTCCACAGAAAAAGCATCAAGGGAGCTAGTTTTCAAAGGGCAGGCTCTCCTGGAAGTGCTGTTTATTTCTGCAAAGGTCCTAATTTCTTTATTAACTCCAGAGGCGCTGCTATGCTCCCATGTGTTGCATGCAGCATAGCTCCTGTGCCTCTAAAAGATGGAACTGTCTCCTTACAGTCCACTGACTCTTCACCATTCCCTACCACCGGGATGGCCAACATGATGGGGCAGTGCTACTTGACCTGACCATTTCTTTGATGGGTAAGCTTTTCTGCTAGAAAGCTGGCTAGCAGCATGGAGTATTTCTACCCAAGCAACCACATTGCCCCAACAGTAAGAACAGAGCTGGATTATGTTCAAGACCATGCATGGAGTCCAGGGTTCTGTGTTCCATACCTGACGAAATGGACTAAGAACTTGAACTATTTCAGGCTACCACATAACGCTGACATGTTAACAACTTGGGCTGTTACTGAGCTGGGTTAGATTCAAATCCATGGATGAAGGTAAAGGTTTTGTGTTCCATTACTGGTGCCAAACATTCTGTTTTCTTACTTGGCTCCTTTCATTACCTTGTTTTTCAAAGCTGTTAGAAAGCACCCGTTAGCACTTCATTCTGTATAGCTAATCTAATAAAGGGACAAGTGGGAGGAGGGAGAAGGTGGGTAGGAATTATTATCCAAATTAGGTGTTAAGCTTTGGCTTCTGCCCCCACCTTGGGTGAGGGTTACAAGGATTAGAGTGGAGAGAGGGAAAGGAACTTCTGTTTCTAGAGCATGACTATGAAAATAGACACACTGGTAACTATGAACAAAATGGAAAAAGTAAATACAGTCCATGAAGTAACACCATCGGGAAAACAAATGTTCTCAAAGAAAAATTTCAGAAACTGCATAATTCTCTGCAGCATGAAGCACTGAGAGCCAAGGTCTGTTTTTTTGGAAAAGTTCCTTTGCATCTGGATCCCCATCAGACTTGGAAGAAGGAGAAGTCTAGGAGGGCTGTGGTTTGGAGTGCGCCGGCGCTCTCATTGCATATTGTTCCATTTTTGTTGTAATAATAGCAGAAGTTTCATGTCTGACATAGCAAGTTTCCCCTCCTCTGTCTCACCTGAGATGTTTCTTGCCACAGTCCAGGCACGAAGGAACTGTAACAAAGCAAAAGCAGAAGCTGGATATTGATCCCAACGTGAGACTCGAATCACACACGGCACACATACTACTTTTGAAGATTTGCTCTAGCATCAGGCATTGCTTGTCTCAAGCCCTGCTTTTGCACTTCATATGTCAGAAAGAGCTCAACACAGATAGCAGCAGAAACTAGAAAACAAGATCAGTATATACTAGCTCAGATGAACCCCTGAGCACAAAATATTGTGGTGTACTGTGATAACTTCATGTTCCAAATGCTGACACGACAGTTGTTCGTTATGTCATGTCAGACCGTCGCACTGTGTAGCATGCACCTAAGAACAGAAAAGCCAGTGCGATGTATTTATGTATAAAACATTAAAGAACATCTCCCCTTTTAGGATCCATCTTAACTGGGGTGCCAGTAATGCTGCCTTACTGCTTGGAACACCAGCAGATTGCTGTAGTTAAAAGTCATTGACAAACTGCATCTATCTTATGTGAATAAAGAATTTAAGTAAGTTTCTCTTGTAACTTTCCCTCCTCTTCTGAGGAGGAGTTTGTATGAACTGAAGTCATGAGGCCTTTCTTGACACTGTCAGAAATAATCCCTGAGTATAGTGGAAGGGTATTACAAAATACCACAAAGTATATTTCAGTTACGAATTCCCGAGAACACCATCGCCAACAGACTGAAGAACAATTTCTGGGTTTAGGGAGTGACAATTTAGTTGCAAAGTCATGCTTTTTGGGATTACAGGGGAAAAAAATCTGCAGAGTTTATTGCCTTCCAGATTCTTAATTTTTTTCAGTCTGCTGGTAAACTAAACATTTTATGCATTTGTTGACATGTCCAGTGCATTTGGCAACGTACAAAATCCTTGCTATTTGCATCAGACAAGTGTCCTCAAAAACAAGGCAACTCAGCAGACATTCCAAGCTGGGCTGTGCCAGACTCTGCTCTGGTTCAGTGGAAGTGGCTGTTAAAGACAACCTACAGCCAGCCCTGCTCTGCACCGGGACTGTGGCCTCCACAGGGAGCTGGGTTGCCTGGCTCAGCCTCCTCATCCTCTTCCTGACTGCTCAAGGTCAGACCCAGGAATCCACTGCTCTCCACATGGGGCATGCCAAGAGGCAGCAATCCTCACCAGCTCCCTATCTCTGCCTCTTGGCCCCAGCCCCAGAACTAGCTGATACTCATTTGGCAATACATCCTGATTTCATGCCTCCCTGCTAGAAGTCACAGTAGAGAGACAGAAAAACAAATGGGCCATAAGATCAAAACCTCTCTCTTCCCAAAACGTAAGTCTGTGGATAAGAATAGCCTCTGGTGCATTTGTATAAGCTTATTGCATGAATCAATTGAATGAACAGCTCTCATTTACTGCACACAAGAGATGCATCTCCTAGGTGCATCTCCTCCTCTCCCCTCCAGGTCCAGATTGTCATAAGCAGAAAGCAGGATTTAGATCCTTGGTCCCCTCCCACCAAGCCCTACCCTCCTTCCCCTACCCTCCTTCCCTGCTTCAGTCTCCCTAGTTGCTTCTTTGTGTCACTGGTAGTCTGAAATTAGAAGCTGTTGTCTCGTTTGGCTGGTAATTGTACCCACTTTAAAGAGGAATCTCATTTTAGAAAAGTTCAAGAACTGAAGAAAATTTGTCCTGGTTAGCAAGTTTGTTATCTTCAACGCTCTGACTCAAAGCAGTTGAAAATGAATATGGCACATATATATGATGGAAACTCTCATGTATGTGATGGAAACTCTCCAGAGGCTTGAAAGAGGCTTGAAAGCTGTATTTACAAAGCATAAAAGCATATCCTAGGCACTACGTGAATACAACCTTTCTTTAAAATATAAGGAGTGGGATCCAAAGAGCAGATACGTTTATATATACAAAGACAGACGATGATAACTTTTGTTAAGATCTCAGACACGGAGATATAATTCTCACAAAATGGTGTTTGAATCAATTGTTTTGTCTCTCCAGTGTAACCTTACATTGCACATTGTCCTCACTCATTTGGGTAAAAGCACTTCTTTGAGTGACAAAGCTGTAAATCCACTTAATAGCCATGAGATCCATATTGCCTTGTCTTTTCCTTGCTTTATCACATATGTCACTATACCAGACCATTTGGATGAGCAACTGGCTCATTTTAGGTGTGTACATTGTAAGAGCCTAAGTGTACTTTCGAAGCTGTACTTAAGCAACAGTGCACTAATGAGATATGAGGTGCAACCTGGGGAACAGCAGCTGTCAAAAACATCAAAGCCAAGCAAGCTCAGCCCATTTTTCTTGGTGACAAAGACATAGATGTTGAAATACTTTCATATTTACATCAAATATCTATCACATACTAGAATGCCTCAGTTTGCAGAATACATAAGCAGCATTCAGCACACATGATTTCTCTCACTGCCACTTCCGTACTGGCAGCCAGGCAAACCCCAACGCACAAACACTGTTTCTTTTCCCCTCCAACACTCTGCAGCTGCTGCATTTATGTAATTTGCTATATGGTATTTCTCATCCCAATGGAAAGTGCCTGTGATCTCTCTCTCCAGAGGCAAGGCACAGCCGTAACACCCCACAGATATGCACACTACAGGGTAACCAAAGGAGTTTGGGAATCGGCAGGTGAGGACAGAGGGAGACCAGGAGTGTGGAGCACCCTTGCCGTTCTGCCCGCTACGATGCCTGGAGCACTCCCACCAAACCCAGGTCGGGCCTCCCAGTGCAGCCCACCGAGCACAGGAAAAGACATCACTCTGTGCCACAGTGCAAACGTGGCCAACATGCCCAAGAGAAAGCACTGTGGGATGGGCTGATCAGTTGCTGCTGTATTCCTGAAAGGGATGCACTGAGGCTAAAGAAGCGGATGGGGTGAAATCTTGTCCTAATTATGTTAATAGGAGTACTGTCATTGTCTTCAGTGGAGCTAAGCTTTCTCTGCAGGGAACCTGCCAGAAAATCCCAATACCCATTCATATTTTCCTATTTCAGGATGAAAATTAGGTACAGCACGTTTTTTACCCACTGGTGTATGGCTGTCACCGTGGAAACCCTGTTCAATAGAGTGTGAAAACTTTTACAGTATTGGCTGGGTTCACAGAGTGTTGAGCACCATTTTTTGCTCATTAACTTTATTAAGGGTACTATCATTCAAAAATTAGGCTACCCACGTGTGTACAAATAGCTGTAATTATATACATAGCTGCTACATATGTCTTCTGAAACAAATCCTGTACTGTATTTCTCAATTAAATTCCACTCTTCAAACATACCATGATGATATAACAAGAACTTCTGTATTTTTCCAAGCATATACTAATTATGTTTTCCATTGCAACATCCTATTAGTAGATACTGCCCCATTTTGCAAATGGGGGAAGCAGTGTGCACAGGAGTCGCAGACCTTGTCAAAACCATGCAGCCAAGTCCTGGCAGATTTGGGAATGGAATCCATGAGTCCTGACTCTTTAGTTCCCCTGCTCTGATCACCAGACAACACTCCCTTCCTCTGAAATGGGCTATTTTGATTGAAAACAGATGGTGTACATTTTTGGCACAGTGTTTTAACTATATTAAAATGCTCTGAATGAATATGTGCTTATATCATACCTATATATGTATACATGTATATACATGCATACTACATCTATGCATACAGAAATAGGTATGAGTTAGGGACATATTAATTTACATATATCGTATGCAAATGTAATGGATATGCTGAAAGATACTTAAGTGCAGCTGGACAGCTGACATACCTAAACACATAAGCTGTATTCTTTGGTGGTATTGTAATTACACAGTATGTATTCTCTCTCTCTAAGCAACAGACTTTACATTGTTGATGGAGTATACACTTTGATGTAATGCATGTATTAATGTTTTTTATCATTTCATGAGAAATTTTAGTGTAGTTTCATTAAGGGATGAATCACATCCTTTTTCATTAGCTCCAGGACCGATCTCCATCCTAGCTGAACAATGCACTTAGTGGACACTGCTTGCATTTGTAGCGGGTTTTTTTCTGCAACTCAATTGTTATGTCTTAAATACCATGCTTATCTTTTGAATTTGCTCTTTCTGTCATAAGATTTGCCCCTGCATTAAGTCTTCTCTAAACAGTTTGTTTCCAGCTAAGGACTGGCAAAGCCAGTCTTGGACTCACTGTCTGTCAGGATTAAGATCTTCCTACACATCATACCCCGGAGGAGATGACAAGGGCCAGTTTTTAATTATCCAATTCTTTGCCTGCTTGCCTGCAGCGTTGGGTCAGGTAAAGATGGTCTGTCATATCAGCTGGCAAACAGCTCAGGAGGTCTTTCCCATGGTTGAAAATCACCAGAATGGGGTTGTATCACTTGCTGTCTCCTGTGCATCCCCAGCAAAGACCGAAGGGTGGGCATTGAAAGCTACTCACATGGGATACATCCTAGTTACAACCCCCTTTCCACAAACCCCTTTTCCACAACCCCTTCCCTTTCTTTTATTGGTCAACTGGATTTTCCCCTTCACTTACCGCAAAAGAGGTAAGGAAATAAGCCTTCAAATCCACAGTTATGCAGGGGGAGTTGAAAACAGCTCATTCCCCACGGGTGCTAATCCTTTGTCTGCACGTTGGCCCCAGCTACCTCACGCCTTACACGCACAGAAAGTGAGCCAGAACTGGGGGCAAGATTAGAATTTGAGAATTCTATCCTCGCAGAAAGGGGAGCCTGAGCAAAATAGTTATTTCAGTCTGTGCTAATTCCTGCTGGACTGACCCGTGAACGCGCAATAGCAAAAGGAAATATCACTGATACTCACTGCTCTTCAGTCTTTTTTGGTTCTAAATCTGCAGAACTCAGGAATCAGGAAATGCCTGCAGAAAGGTTTTGAGGAGGTCACAGAAACAGAAGTATGCTACAGTGCTGCTTTATCTGTGGATAAACAAAATATGGCTGCTTATTATAAAGAAAAAAGAGCTTAGTCTCTTTCAGAACTGTAGCTCAAAATCCACAAAAAGTAACATTGGCATTTTCTAGTTTCACCAACAATGCTGTAATGTAATATTAAGATATCCATAATTGTGCTTACAACATCAGCTAGCAGCTGTTAATCAGGAGAGTACCCTGCCTCAGCTCTTCTCTTGCATAGGATGGATTAGCATGTTTATATTTTCCTGTCTGTTTGTTACGCTACAAAACCAATATTCTAGCACGATCTATTCTTAGTAAAGATTTTTTATGCTAGTTTCCTCTGTATCAAAAGATACAGTAAACATATGTACTCAGGATAGCTCTCTTGCAATGCAATACACCACTCTATTTTGCTCTAACTTTGCAAAATGTAATACAAATTTCCAAGTAGAAAAAGTGTTAAAAGAAAAGTCTGTTCTTGCAAACTATTATGTGGTAACAAGGCCTCTCTCATATCAACAAAAAGCTCTCCACAGTGACACTCTTGCCCTTTCTCTAGCCACTTTCTGCCAGGTAAGAATCAGAGAAATGCAAAAAAGCCTTAAAAGCTCCATATCTGATCAGAGGAAATTCTCCCAGCGCAGGCTAGGCAGAGACTGCCAAAGGCTTTGTTCCAGTTCCCTTTTAATAAGCCATTGCAAAGAGGGCTGAGTTAATTTTTCAGGCTGCTGTATGGCATGAAGGCAACAGCCTGGACAAAATCTGCTGGATTCACCTCCTACAGCAAGCCAGTGCTCGCAGGATGATGAGGCTCTTGAAGGCAACACAGCCTCAGCCATTCTGGGCTGCTGGTTGCGTGCAGTGCTGGATCTTCTTCCATTGGTTTCTGTGGGATTCAGACTACACTCTTGCCATTTAAAGTGCAAGTGGACTCCCTGCTAATATGCTACTTGATGTTTTTCAGGAATACTGAATAGAGTCCAGAGACTAAAGAAAAATCATAACGAGAACATAACACGCAATATTCCTTAATGCATAAGCCTTGTTTCTCTATAGCAATTTTTCCCTTCCGTGATGTTCTGAAGAGTTTTTTCATGTTCCCTCATTATCTCCCTATCTTTACCAGTCAGAATAGATACCCTATGATAAACACATGCAGGAAACTAAGCCCCAGAACAAGTCCATGATTATCTTAAGACTACTTGGTGAACTGGCTGGAGATGGGAAGACTGCCCAGCTCTCTCAGTAATCCACCCTTGGCCCCAGTTCAGCAGAGCACTTAGGTACTTGTTTAACTTAAACAAGATACAGTGCTTTACTGTGAATCAGAGATCTTTTTATTATTATCACTTTTACTGCAGGGTGAAGGAACTAAGTCTCAGGAAAGGTCTTGAAGCAAATGGGAGCAATAAATTCAACATCCTGAGACTCTGCACCCTGGGTCTGTCAGAGTCCCTAACCAGAGGGAGGATGAGGTTCAGAGACTGTGGCCCACATCATTTCCTCCTCCTGTAGGAGACAGCAGTGAGATTAGCGGCTATAGGATTGCTGCTGTGTAGAGCTGTGCTAGTCCTAGCTGGAAGCTAAGTATACATCCACTAGCTACTTCCCTCATTATTTGGTCAAGTAAGAAAATCTTCACTTTGTTGGAAAAGCCAAAAGAACAGCTAATAACTGCTGATATCTTTTTTTGAGAACACACAACTATGGCTATCACTCTTCATTGTAAAAATACAAATACTCTCTTTATAACGTCTTCAAAAAATCTTTTTTCATTACCTGCATGGAAACCCAATTTTCACAGGCTCTGAAATGAAACCCTTCTCTTCAGGAGAGAGCCAAGAAATCAATCGCAGCAAACGCTGGACTCCAGGTGATGAATGTAGCTGGACCTTGCTTCCTCCTGATGCACCACACATAGAAATTGTCCGTCTTCTGGGCAAACTCTGCTGGTCTCCATGTCTGGGGAAGAAAAGGGTTGAGATATAGCTATATTATGATTAATGTTTCTATGACAGATAAATACATTACTTGACTAAAGTTTTACAAACATTCCATTTTATGTGATGATTTTAATTCACTTACTGTGTGCTTTGGCATAGCTTGGGGATGTTAAGGGGAGGCAGCAACATCTCTGTGGTTAAGGCTGAAGCTAGCTTCCGTTACACCACCCTATTTCCATCACATCATCATAACTTTGGCTTGGAAAGCTGCTTGAGTCTGAAGCTTGCCAGGTGTATTTTAGTCACTTTTGCAAAAACTGAGGAAAATCAGCCAAATGACTTTCAAGTTGCAGGTTGTTAAAAATTACTCTGACTGGAAATATTTACTTTTAATTAGTATTTTTAGTCTTTGTCTTCAGTTTAAGTTGAAATAATGCAGTCCATAGCAAGGCTCCTGCCTTAAGAAAATTTCCCTGTAACTTAAACTTCTCCCCAGCTGAATGACTGTGACTGTAGAGCAATGCCCTCTTCCTGACCCATGCGTGCCCCATTAGGAGAGGTTATTGTCCCTGACCCTGTCTCTGATGCTTGTCTTTGCTCATCTACTGGAGACTGTCCCTCCTTTTGATGTCTTGGGAGGACTAAGTGAGCCCGAACTTATTTCAGCTAGGGCGAACTGGGTTACTTTAAACAATTACATAGTTATTAATTGCTAACCTCACTGTCTTGCACTGATGCTAGTAGATCTGCTCTTACTTCTGTAAGAAAGGTTACCTTCACCAAGGGAGCACTATTAACAAAATGAAGCTGTACCACTGGCAGCAGCTCCTTCCACAAGTACAATTATTTCCAGTGCACAGGCCTTGCTATCCACACATGAGGATCTGAGCCAGCGTTATGTTCACACTTTTGATTAAACTAGTACAAATATTTCTCTTTCTCTACCTCAAAAAATACTTAGAATCAATCTTCTAACCTTTCCATATAATTAAATCCTCTTAATTTGAGAACTGACAGTTTACAAAGAAAAATGGTTGACATTGTGCAAAGATATAAACCACTCTCATTATTCATAAATCTGAGTCCAAACAGTTTTGTTTGTTTCAGAAGGAATTACGCGTTCACTTATGTTCTTGCTGAGATCAAGGAGGCTTTTTTGGCATTGGCTTGACTGGGATCATGACTGAACACTACATAATATTTTGAAACCATCTTCCATTGCCCATTTCTCTTCAAGATTTTCTCCTCTTCGGGAGGTGACCTAAAGTTACCTGCTGAGTGGCAAGAGGTCTTTATTTACAACAAATGCTTTCCACAAGTCTCTCAAGTTGTACAGAGCACTTAATTTTTCTATTAGCTTTCACTGCAGAAGGAATCAATCCACAAAATGTAGTACTGGCAAATAATAAAGGCGCTGGTTTCTAGTCACTGTTAGCTGCACCATTGCCATCACCTGCTTAAAATGTGATGACTGATTGCAAATCTAAGCCATGAAGAGAGCGATGGGGCTTGCTGCCTCCCCATCTAAATAAAATTTAGCAAACAAACTCAAAATGCCAATTGTTAATAAGCCACAGTATTGTGATTTCAATCCTCAGAATGTGATGGAGGTGTCTCTTTACATTAAATGTCCTAGCTCTGATTAAAACACTGACTTCTGCCTGAATTGCAACTGTCATCATTGTCCGCATCTATTTTCCCAATGAAATAGATATTTTAGAGCCTTGTTGTTGTTCTGCAATTTTTAAGTTAAAAATAAGTAACACATAAAATAGAAGCACTGCTGTTTTCATTATATCAATGTTCTTTCAATTAAAATTAAACTAAAACAAAATACTATTTTAAAACAAAAACCTAATTGGTCAGACTTCCAATCTGAAAACTCCACAACCTTGGGGAAACTGAGATCAGTGTGTGATCTCTTGCACTCCCTTTTGTAATGAGCTGGGCACTTGGAGCCCTTCTCTGACGTAAAGCTAATCCAGGTCAATCCACTCTAGGCTTGCATTCCAAATTATGCTTCTTGCTGGGCTTGTTTTCATCTAAGTGCAGAATTTGCTGGTTTTTGCAAATAAGGATTTTTCCCCCCTCTCCCTCTTCACAAGCTTCCTTCCCACTCTCTTGCCAAACTCCCTGCTTTTGGCTTCCCCTTTCTAAATCACTCTTCCTTCCCATATGATCTCCAAATTAATCATCACTCTCCCTCCCTCTCTCCTCTCTACCCCGTTTTTCCTCACTTCATCCTGTTTCCTTCCCCCATCAAAGATCTCTTAGTCACAGGTTTCCTCATTCCTCGTCTCTTCCATCATTGTTACTTATATGGTAATAGCAACTCATTGCATTTTTTTTAAAATCACTTTGACAGTTAGGTCCTCACTGCATTCATCTCTAAGTATACTCTTTAAAAAAAAATCCATAACACAGAATTGGGTGATCACGAAAAGAAAAGGTACTAGTTTTAGAGGAACAGGTACCAAAACTTTATGATGAGTACAAACTATGAAACATTGCAAAGAGAGTAGGTTTAGAAGCAGCTCTCATGCCAAGTTATTGCAATTTTAAGAGTAGCGACACTAGTTTTGTATAGGCATCAGCCAAGTAATGTAAATGTAGCCACTTTTCTTTTGAATCAATGGATTTTCTTGAAGTGCCCTGTGTGGCAGTGGCAGAAATTTGCATCCATCCAGTTTCACAAATAAATACCGCAACAGGTATGGGGCTTTGGAACTTGAGGGCCAGGCAAACGAAGAGCAAAATGTAGATGAAGATCTATCCAGGGGGCTGCCCAGGATGAGCCGACCAGCCCCACGCATTCAGACAGCCTCTGTTAAGAAAAAAAGGAGGGTACTTGTCACAGGCAATTCCCTTCTGAGGGGGACAGAGGGCCCAATATGCAGGCCTGGCCCATCCCACAGGGAAGTCTGCTGCCTCCTTGGGGCCCGGGTAAAAGACATTACTAGGAAACTCCCTGGTTTGGTTTGGCCCTCTGATTATCACCTGCTTTTGGTTGTGCAGGTTGGTGGCAATGAGGTAGCCGAGAGAAGCCCAAAAGCAATCAAAAGGGACTTCAGGGCACTGGGGCGACTGGTGGAAGGATCAGGAGCACAGGTAGTGTTGTCTTCTGTCCCTTCAGTAGCAGGGAAAAACACTGAAAGGAACAGGAAAACTCACCAGATTAACACGTGGCTCAGAGACTGGTGCCATTGGTGGAATTTTGGGTTTTTCGACCATGGGGATGTTTACAAGGCACCAGACCTGCTGGCAAGAGATGGCGTCCGGCTCTCTCAAAGAGGGAAAAGGATCCTCGCCCATGAGTTGGTGGGGCTCATTGAGAGGGCTTTAAACTAGGTTTGAAGGGGGAAGGGGATAAAACTAGGCTCACTGGAGA
>JAVKLA010000054.1:15410340-15421007 GCA_034782735.1 Sagittarius serpentarius | reverse complement strand
CGTGGCTGCCCCCCGAGGTGGGGCGGCGGAGGGGGACCTGCGCCCCACCCCCACGGCGGGCGCGGTGGCGCTGCCCGCCGGGGCCGGGGCCGGGGGAGGCGGCGGCGGGGGTGCTGCGCGGCCCCCTCCCTCCTTCCCCGCCGGTGTGCGCCCCGTTTTCTTCTTTCTTTCGTGTATATAAATACGTAGTATTTTTCCCTTCCCATCCGTTCTGGGAAGTGAAACGCTGGTGCGAGCTGAAGGGGGCTGTTAAGAGTTTAGCGATGCGGTGGGGCTCCTCTCAGGAGCGTGCTGCATGATCTGCATTTTGAATGAAGGAGAAGATCTTTTTAAATATATAAGTGCGTATGCCCCTGCACGCACGGCGAAATCGGTGTCAGTTGGTATCGGTTGAATTTGAGTGCAATTATTATTCAAGCATGAGGAGTGGCCATATATTTTTTCCCTTCTTATTGAGTGTATTAAAAGATTTTTTTTTATTTTTTTTAGGATAACTATTTTCTTCTCTTAAAAATTATGCATACACAGATACTATATGTGTGCATCTGAAACTCTCAAGGGTTTAGTTTCAGGCTGGGAACACCGAGGTGGGCTGGAAATAAAGCATCGCCACAGTTTGACACTTGTTAAAAATACTGTTAACTTATTTTTAAACAAAACCCTCAAAAGATTTTTTTTTTTGTTTTATTTTTTGTTGTTTTTTTGGCAAAGTAATAATAATCATTAAAAAAGAAACGCCAATGCAAACTGAAACAACCATGTCTGGAGAAGTGCGTTTGAAGCAGTTGGAGCAGTTTATTTTGGATGGGCCAACGCAGACTAATGGGCAATGCTTCAGTGTGGAAACCTTGCTGGATATACTCATCTGCCTTTATGATGAATGTAATAATTCCCCTCTGAGAAGAGAGAAGAACATCCTTGAGTATCTAGAGTGGGGTAAGTTTGAATGTGTTTATTTTGTGTACATCCGTCCGTGTTCCTGTCTGCTTTGTATAATGTCTCTGTTATTTATGTGTAAGAGGGGATTGTTTATAACTCAGTGTTTTACTGGGGAGTGTTATCAGTTTTACTGTATTTAAACATGGTGGTGGTGCTAAAAAGTCCATACTGGTTGTATGTAAAACATACTTTTTTTTTTTTTTCTTTTTTTTGACACGGATCAGACTCTGGTACATGAGGCGTATTTGTTTGCGTTTAGGCCTGTCTGTGGAGTTTTATATCCTAAAGTTGCTAAGATTATAGAACGGTGGGGGATAAATTCTCTGATGCTTGGAAAAAAGATCAGTACACAATTGTCTGATGTGCATCTACAGTTGATTCTATGCTGCTTTAAAATGAAAGGTGTTCAACAAAAAAATCCTCCAGCTCTCTTAAAGGATACAGGTTTGAAATGTCTGTGAAAATGGAGAAAATGACACTCTCTTCTTTAACATAAAGTCATTGCTGACTTAATTAGATTGATTTTCCTAAGGAGGAAAGCAAAGTTGAAAAGCAGAATGAGATCGCGTGTCCCCCCCAGCACCCTTTCCTTTTTCTTCCTTCGTTTTGGGGAGATGGGGTATTTGCAGATTTTTAAATGAAAACAGGTGAATGATTCCAGTTCTTCTTAAGTTTTGACAGAACTGGTTGTCTCTCTGTTTTTCTCTTTAATTCGTTTTCTTCCTCCTCCTAAACATAGATGCAAACCAGAAGATGCAGTCTGACATAAGAACCTTGATGAGAATGGTTACTGTATCTGACCTTCAAACTTCAAAGTCATGCTGCACTTCTGCATTTACATGCAGAACCATTTACCATATTTGCTTTTTAATAAATACATCATCAGGCCTCTTTTATTAAAAAAAAAAAGCACATTTTTGAAACACGTAACAGACGTTTGATTATTTAGCGGGTTGAGCTCTTCATAATGAAGTCACTGAGGAAAGACATTGTTTTGATAACTGATCTAACAACTTGAGGCTGATATGTGTGTTTTATTTTCCTCCTCCTCACTGTAGTCATACTGACATCTAAAGGGCATCGGACTCAGTAATTGAGTTTCTTGTACTGTTCATATTGCACTGGTCTTTGTTTTCTTATTATCTGGAAGAACAGGCTATAATTAATGCATTCTAGCTAAGGAGGAAATAGTAATTAAAAGTACTTCTGAAGAATCCTCTGAAACTGGCACTGGCATACAGAAGCTGTGGAAGACTGGGAAAATATGGTGGCTCCAAGGGTATTTTGTATGCAGGAACTTAGCGTGGTCTGCAGCAGATCTAGCCAGCTGATATCCTGTAAATAGTAATAATAATTTAAAAAAAAAAGTTAACCATACCAATATGACCAGTGTAATGGTGTGTTCGGGACCCATCTTACTGGGTGCTGGTGCATTCAGTGGTGGTTGCATCATTACAAGGCTCTGACAGTACCTGAAGATTTCTGTAATAAACTTTACAGGCTGCTGATGGAAATAATACACTGTTTTGGAAAGGCTGGAATAAGGTTTCTTGCTGGCCTATTTTCCCTGCTACTTTTCCACTCTCATGCTTCAACTCTGCCTTAGCAGGACTCTTGAGCTTCAGATGAGACCAGTTCCTCCCAGTTTCAGGGCTGAGTTGCCCGAGTCCTCTGTCTGCTTCCAGCTCTGCTGTCTGGACTTATACCGTAAGAGTTTTTTTCAAGAGGGTTTGTGAGGTGAAATGCAAGAGCAATGTTTTTAGTACCTGCCGTTGGAAGTGTCTCTGTGAATGATGTCTTTATCCTGCAAACACTCGTGAGTTGTCTCTTCCGAAAGCCAACCATCCTAGTGAAACTAGCAGTCTCCGGCATTGCTGTTGAGATCGTGGGGCTGGCAAAATTAGGTTCTTACAGAGGTAGTGTACTCTCCAGTGCTCAGATGCAGTGAAGTTACTAGGGGTACCCTGTTCTTTGATGTAATCATGACCTCATGTATCTGTCACCCCAAAAGGGGAAACAGTGCAGGTGGTTGAATAGAAAGAGGTTATGTGTGGTTTTAAAGTCAGAGATATACTGAGTAGTGGCAGAAGCGGAAGAAATCGTAGGCTCTGCCCCTGCCTCTGTTAGTGACTCAATGTTGAAGTGCTTTCAGCTCAGGTTTTTTTTCAGCTTCGCTATTTGAACAGTAGGGAAAATACCACCAATTTTACACCAGGGAGTTCTGAAAGCTGCTGTATGTGAAGCCCTTATAGTTTTGAAGGTACCATATAAAATAGTGTGTATCAATTTATTTTTCCCGTCAGTGAAATAAAACTTGGTGCGTGGTATGTCTACTGGTGGATGTCAGTTGGCTGCTGTCTTGGAAAGACATTTTGTGCATTTATGCCAAGCCTCCACAAATTTTCTTTATTACTATGAAGAGTGCAATCTGAAATTTTTGGAACTAGTCTTGGAATGCTATGTTTGTGCATTTACAGATTGCAAAGTACAAATGTACTCCTGAGAACTGTTTATTATCTTAAGCTTAAACTGCTTTTTTAAATTATTCGTTCTAGAAGCAAATAAGATTTATGTATATAGTTAATTATTTTTAAGAAAAGGCTAATAAATAGCTTTTTGGTGGTCACAGACTCCTGTTGAGCACAACAGCAAATAATTTTTTCTTTTCAGTGATGCAGTTTTGAGGTGCTGCTGTTTGGTTTTTGGGGTGTGTGTTTTGTGGGGGATGTACGTGGATGTGTATTTTTATTTAAGCTGTTCTAGGTCTGAGATGTTATGTGCTATATTTCATTTAAGACTGAATATTTATAGCACGATCTAAATTTTTGGGCGGAAAGGTTTAGGAGGTATGCTAGCATGGAAAAGCTAATGTGGTCTTAGTGACAGCCATGTGACTGGTGCTATATTTAGGAGAACTAAGAAGCTTCATGTTCTAGTCCTTGCATCTTTTGGGACTATTTTACTAACTTGTTATCTAGATGTATAATTTATTAAAATATGAAGCAAGGTGAAACAGTTGAGCACCTGAACTGGTTGTTCATGTTTTGATTTGATGTTACAAGTTTAACTCAGCAAGTGGAGAAAGTAAGGTCTCTGCAATGTGAAGTTGAGTCTTAAATTTTTGTAGCTTTTCAGTCTTTTTGAGGTGCTTGAAATGACATTAAACTGATTTGAAGGGTGAGGTTAATTATTTTGTGATTTAGAATCTGCATTATTTCCAAAACCCTTTTTCTGGCTCGAAGTGAAAACATAATTACTTTCCCTATTTCTATACATTATTAGTTTTGTGACATGCAAATAAGATGATTTGATTTTGTTTATCTTACATATGTATTTTATATGCAAAAACGTGGAAGCAACCATTGTATTTGAGTTCTGAGGCTTAAATCAGGGCATGTTTTGAGATGATGGGAAGGAAACGGCACGTTTAGATTTGGCTTGTTCTATGTATTTGATGCTAGTTTTCATTTGTATCTCTACTGATAGTTGTATTTGTGATTTAGAAAAGGGATTGTCTGATTATAGCAACTGGAGCTTACCAGAGAAAGCTATTCAGAATTCCAAGCATTTTGCTTTCTCTTTTCTGCATGTGTATGAGTTGCCACAATGACTCAAGACTGTGAGGAAGGTAATGAAGGCTGATAACCTGAAAGAATATGGTGATAAAAGGAAGCTTTTAGAGATGTTTTTGCTCTTGGAAAACTTCCTTTACAATGGCACTGATTTGAATTGGTTTTAAAAAGAAACAGGAACAATGTTATTTAGGATGCATTGAAAGAAAACTAGAATAAACTTCAAAATGTGTGGAGACGTAAGGGAGGGAAGATGGAGAGCACTACCAATAGCATGATGAGGTCAATGACTTGGTTGGATCCATTCTCTTGTAGAAAAAATGTAAACTGTCCTTTAGTGTTTTTTATGGTGTTGGTGTTTTTTTTTTTTTTTCCCTATGAAAGGAGGCTTTGGAAGATGGATTAAATTGTTCTCATTTCACCTCTAGTAGAACTGAAATGCTGAGGTGTTCATGCAATACTGATATGGTCATAGACTAGACTGTGATCATTGGTCTCATACTTGAGTCATTCAGATGTGCAGCATCTCTTCTGGCTGTTAAAAGTGGTTCTCCGTCATAAAACCATCTTCTCAAGACAGAAGCGGTTGTGTTTTCTTGCGGGTGGGGTCGCCCCCCCCCCCCCCCCCCCCATTTTTAAGCTAGGTTTGTTTTTAAATATTAGTAACAAAAGAAAGCAAAATCAGCCTCTAGACTTCTGTACCTCTTCTGTGTTAGTCATCTGTATGTAGGTCATGAAATAAATCATAGGCATTTTCAGCTATGAGTTGCTTATATGTTGTTTTTAAAACAGTCTTATGACAGCAGTAAAAGACATGGCACTCAACTTCTTCAAGTGTTCCTTTTTTTTTTTAAAGTAGATTTTGGTGCTTAGTACTATCTAACCTTAGTACTGTGTAACCCATTAGAAATAAATTTTTCAAAAAAAAATCACATTTTTTTTTTCTTATTATAGTCATAAAACTGGGACTACCTCTTGGTCTGACTGACATAAGCAAAAACGGGTACTAAATTCTTTTTGGGAAAGAACGAGCATCCTGCTTGTCAAGCCTACTTAATGTGCTTAGGCATATGCCTAATTTTGAATGTGAGTTGTTTCATGGCCTGCAGTTGAGGTATATGGAGGTATGGGGATTCATCTATGTAGAAGTCATTGTGATGTTCTTGATGCACAAACTTCTGTCATTGTTTACAATGACACTTTACTGCTTATTTATGTCAACTGTTACATCTGTTACATAGCTGCAGCTAACAATTAAATGCTTTTTATTGATTAGGGTCAGAGAAGGAGGTTCTTCAATGCTGTCAAATAGAAATGACCTACAAATCTCCATGTTTCAGAATATTGTATAAACAGGTTTTATAGACATGCAGTGTTATACCAAATTACTTGAAAAAGAAGAAAAAAAAATGGCAGGAAAATATGTAGAATGGTTGCCTGTGCAGACTTTATTGTTAGGTAGCTCTGTGTTTAACCTCTATACTTTTTGAATTGTGATCTCTCCCATGTTTATTTCAGTTTTGAGTCTTGTCTTGAATAGAGGAAACCAATTACTGTAAGTTAATCAACAGTTCTGATGTGATCAAATGAACTGTGAGACCATCCAGTTAATTCTACTTGTTTTGCATTAGAGTTAAAGCCAATTTCCAATAGAGTGAGGCATTAACCCATTGTAACGTTTCTTTCTTAACACATGTACAGTACACCAAGTTTTTTGAACTTGTTTTTAGTTAAAATTAAGTTTTTTAAGGATGTTCTTTTGGATTGTTTTTGTTGTTTTGGGCTAGGGAATTTGGAGGTATTCAGAGGCTGCCTGACAGGCTTTGGGGCTTCTGTATTTAGGTTGACTGACTTCTGTCAGTGATGTCCTTTTTATTGCAAAGGAGTACAGCTTGCTTAGATAGAAAGCTAACTAATACTTCATTTTCAGGAATTTTAGGAATGCCTTTATTCTGTACAGAAATTCCTAGCATGCTTTGGTCTAATGGGGACAAATGGAGAAATACAATTATTTGGGTTAGTCTGCTCAGTGGGCATTATAAACCTGATGACAACACAATAAATTCCCTGTTGCTAAGATATTTCATGTTAAAGGGTTAATCCAATATTTATTTGTGGGACAATCATAACTGTAAAATGTACTGCTGAAGGTATGTTTGAATTCTTAACCTCTGTGTAGCATACGATGCTGTGCGTGTGTGTACCTGATTAAACTCCTTCCTTGTCTTTTGGCTCTTCTGTCCTGAACTTTACTGATGTACTCTTTTATAACCTGCAGCATATTACTAGTTCACAGTTGAGTGAAAGGAGGATATTGTGCTGTAAGAACAATGAGTGTATTTGGCCCAATGTAGTTTAATACTTTGTTATATATAAATTTGTATTTTTTTTTTTTTTTACAAAGGTTGAGAGAAGGTACCTTTCTTTTTAAGCTCTATCTTACGCTTGTAGATCAGTGCTTGAATTCTGAATAGCAACAGCAAATAAAAGTAATTTCACTTCTGAGTCATACCTGTGGCTGGATAGTCAAAATTTATTGCAAATAAATTGCAAATACGGAATTTCCAGACACAAAGTTGATGCAGGCTACTATCCTGGAAATTACTTTTCCCATATTGTTTTCTGAAAGTGGATACTGTAAATTATGCTGGATGTGTCTTTGCAAAATATTAACCCATTCATAGCATCCCTAATTACTTTTATGCTGTGAATATTTACCATCTTCATTTGCACAGAAAACTTCTAGAAGCTGGATCTTGTTGCCAAGCTGTAAAACCTGACTGAAAAAGGTACAGTGGATAGCCAAGACAGAATTAAAAGAAAAGGGCAGCTCCTAGAATCTTAAGTTTTATCTTTTGGCAAAGGAGGCATTCCTTCCATAAGCGTTTGTACTTGTTTAATTTTATTTTCTTTTTCTGGCTGAACAACTAGAATATTTTATTCTACTCTAACTTACCTCAACACATTATTTTTCTAAAATCCTCAGTAAGTTTGGGAATGCCACTAATGTGGACTAAAATCTTCAAAAAATGCAAGTGATTTAGGTCAGTCACGTGCAATCTTTTGTTAACTACAAGATTTTTATTTCACATAGTTTAAACGTGACATTAGACTTAATAATAACTGCAAAAATCTTCTATTCAGACAGGTCAGTTTGCTTTATTTCTAGTAATACAGCCTAATTAGGTTTACTAGCGGTCACCATGGATAAAATCCACATGAGCTGTATCCAGACTCCAAAGACTTTGTGTTTCATAATTCTTCCTTATCCGTATCCAGACTTCCACTTTGATTTAAATTAGTTTTGTTACACAATAGTGTAGGTTTCTTTTATTCTTAATGATCAGCTTCTCAGTGCACCCTCTCTCTGCATCTTTTTGAAAAGTTTTTGATCTAGAGCTTGTAGATGCTACGAACTGCAGTATTTTGTAGGCCATTTTGAGGAAAAAAAAAATCAACCTTTTAAATATATTTGGTTCAGCAATTTAGTAGAAATGTATGCTTATTCTTTTTGTAGAAAGACTAGGTGAGTTTAGAGTGGCATTCCAAAGGGGAGGGAAAAAGCATTCGTAGATGTTAATAACAGTAATTACATTTCTTTCAAACGTTGTAGGGTTAGGCCAGCAACACTTTACACTTTGTTGTTCTCTTCTTCAGTTTCTTTTCAGTCTCAGAAGTCCGGGCTTGGAGGAGGACTCTTGTCTCAGCTCAAGAGTGTGGAAGTACTTCATCCTCAGAGTGGAGGGTACATGAGCAGTTTTTCTGTGTAAAGTGATTTTCTTTTATTTAATAAAGTATTCCCTCTCACTGTTGCCCTTGTTTCATCGTTTTCATCTTAAAATCCTACCTTGTTTTAGGCTTGTGTGACTGTCCTGCTTGTCAGATGTCCTTACCTGCGGTGAAGGGCCTGCAGGTCTCCATTTCTGAGTTCTTCCTCCTTTCCTTTCTGTGTGTTTTTTTCACAAGTAATGTTATTTCAAAGCAAAGCTTTAATGTACTTAGCTTCTCTAAGCTGAGGTCTCCTTCTCTTCTTCCCCACTTCCATTCTGTTGCTTTTCATCCGAGCAAGCTCTCAGTTTGTCTTTCTAATACGATGTCGATATCCATGTGTCCTCACGGCCAAAATCTTGGTTTCTGGATTCGGATTGTTTTTTCCTTTGTTTCTCCCCAATCATCCTGAGGCTTTTATGATTTTGTTGGTCAGGTTCATAATACAGAGATTGTGTATGGAGAGTGGTAAGAAAAAGTTTTACCTGTGTGAGAAATACACACAGGCTTTACCTACAGGTGTGTCCACACAGTATTTTCTGTAAACACCCTGCATATTTCTTATTAAGTCCAGTACATATCAATTGATTTACTAACATGAATCATTTCTGCATGTAAGCTTTTGTAGAGCTGGGGCCTTGGGCTGTTTGTTCTGGCTGCGAGTAAGAAGTTGTGATCTGTTTTACTCCTGTAGTCTAAATACAAAGAGACTTAAGTGAGAGTATAGCTGTATCATTTTAATGCCTAAAACTAAAATAAAGAAGTTGTAGGAAGGGTGGTGACGACTTTTGTTACATGGCTGCAAAGTGCTTTAAGAAAATGTCATTCGTGCTGTGGGGACACCATAGTCCCAAGATATTTCCTGCTCTTGCTCATTAAAGCTCTTTCACCTTTACCACGCTGCCTTTTGTAAATAAACCACTGTGTTGTTTGAATGTTTTGCAGGACACATAGTAACAAGAGGAGGAGGAAATAGAAGTTGGTATTTTAATTGTAACTCGCTGGTTTTGTCTTGGGTGGGAGCTGACTTGGTGTGTTAAGGCTGGCTAAATCCACTGATCTCTCTTTTGCTGGTGCTTATGTGGGCAGAGAGGCATAATCCAGTCAAAAACTAACCCTGCAAAAATGTGTTGAAATCTATTGATCTGCTTGTGTGAAGAGATTGTACTGGTGTTTGTACAAAAGGAGGGGGCTAGGTCTGTGACAGCCTTCAGTGGCTTCACCTACTGTAGCTCCTGTGCTCCAAGCTTAGAGGCTGCCTCTCAGATTCCCTCTAACATACAAGCAAGCTACAATTTTGCTGTTATCAGCTTTTCCTGATAGGTATTTGGTGTAGAAATTCAGGGCAACTTTTTGTTTTGTAACAGTTACCAAAACTTTTCTTCTTGCAATGAGAAAATGTCTAATTATGAATAGGGGTCTTCAAAATAGCTGTCTGATTTTGATGATGGCAGTTCCTTGGAAGAAGAAAGTGTTGGTGTATTTGTGTTTTGTGGTATTTGGCATAGTATCACTCAGTGTCTTTAAACAGTTTTCCCTGTATGTTCTGTAACTGAAAGAGAAGGATTCTTACATTTTATTTTGTTCTATTTCCCCCAAGTTTTAGAAAACACTTGGCGTCTATTTTGTGATAATTTAAAAGGACCTTTTATAAATTTGGTAGGGACTGACACAAAAGAGACTTGTTTTTGCTGTGTGTGCTCTGATACATTACAGGGAAATTACAGAAGTTGCTTCCTATGCAAATAGAAATTTGCAAAGAAAATCATTATCATTTAGCTGTGCTGTTTTGGTCCTAAGACACTTTATTTTGTTGTGTCACTCCACCCCCAATATGACTATTTTTACCTTCATAGCTAGCAACCACTTTGGGCTAGCAAAAGATGTATTTCTAAACTTCTGTATCTTTGCAAAAGTCATAATTTAACTCTTGAAATAAATCTAGGGAAATCGGTTTTTCTGGTTCTAAGTATTTGGCAGGCTGGCTTTTTTGTTTTCTTGATCCTCTGTGTGTTAATGTATTTTTCTGAAACTAAGGAATGACTTAATATCACCACTGATAATAATCCAGACTCTCAAAAAGCAACTCTAAATAGAATTAAAATTATCAAGAGAAAATGGTATATGATGTGTATTACCACAGCTGGTGTGTATTATTTCGTTAACTTGGTATTTCTTGGTTAACTTGATTCTGGAGTAACACTGACTTGAGAGACTATCTGGGAACCAGTTGCTTCTAGTGACAGTTTCTTAGCTACTTCAGTGAACATCTGTACAAATATGCTGTTGAATATATGCTGCCTGAGCTCAAGTTAACACCTGGAAAGTCTCTTCCTGGGTGATTTAGCAGAGATGTCATCTGACTTTATCGGTAGTAGCCTTGGGCTT
>JAVKLA010000054.1:15396867-15409595 GCA_034782735.1 Sagittarius serpentarius | reverse complement strand
AGTGGCTGATTTGCTGTCTAGCTACACTCTTCTTGAGTTTTACATTCCTTTTGTCCAAAACTAAGATTATTTAATGGAATTAGTATTATTTACTAACAATATTACATTCATCTTGTGATCCTTGGCACTACCAACAGAAGGGAATCTCCTCCAAGAAATTCTTTACATTAGTACTAAAAAATTTGCTTTAATTTCACCGTTAAGTTTTCTTCATAAGGGAACAATCCAGTCTCAAGGTTTTTTGCTTTATCTTGGTCATGGAGTTTATGTTGTCAGTAAATGTATTTAACCACATGTATGATCATAGTTATAATTACAAGAGCTTCTTAAACACCCCAAAATCTACATGATATGTTGCTGCACATTGACTGTTTCTAAAGCCTCAATACATTCAGTTCTAAACATGCTGAATTTGTGCCACTAAAATCTTTCAATGACATCAAACTGTCATATGATTATTCAAAACTTGTCTAATTTTGTTCCGTGTGATCTTGTGATTTTTTTTTTTCCCCCACCCACCTTAATTAGGAAGTAGAATGTTAATTGACAGTTCTTAGCGATGACTGCTTGTGTTCATTCAGCAAAATTAAATTTTACATTTTAACACCTAGGAGTTAAGCAAATGTTATTCTGTCTCTAAAAGAACAACAGTTTTTTGCCTTGTGTCTTTCACTCCAGAGAAGGGTTCATCTTTTGGGGATTTCCTTTTATTTTTTGTTTCCTTTTTCTTTTTTTCTTTTCCAGTTTAAGAAAACCATCTTCTCTAATAAGTCACTGTCATATCTGGTTAGATCAAATTAATTCACTTGTTTGGGGCAAGTATTTTCTTTAGTAAAATAAAATAGTTTTGATGTTATCCCACTGATTCTAAAGTAATAAAGAAAACTTGGTGTCTGATAGATTTTTCATGGCACTTTTGCTAATGTTAGGCTATCGTTTGTTTTTTGCTTTTACTTTAGATTTTCAGTTTCTCTCAAGCATAACTTCTCCAGTTCTTTTTGTATTCCCTCCCCCAGCATGTGAAATCATATGCTCTTACAGTGACAGGGTGCGAAGGTCATTCTTAGCACCATTCCAGCGTCAGGGTTACAAAACCATTTCCTATGGGAAGCAGCAGAGGAAACTTGCAGGAGATGGAAGATAGTAAATGAAGTAATTTTGGCAAAGCTACAAGGATTTCTTCTTGGTATGCCGATTGTTGTTTTCAGTAACACCCCTGCCCCACCCCACCCCAAAAGCTTGTGGCAGAATTTTCATTAGCTTCAAGAGAAGCTAGGTCAAGCATGTCAAACTGCATGTTTGAGTTAGGCATAAACACCTGTTACAGGGGTTTGGGGTCCTTTGTGTGTATGTTTAAAAGCTATGTAGCTCTTCTGCATTGTGTAACACCTGATGTCCTTTCTCACTTAGAGTATTCGTGTGAGACAGAAAGATTTGAACTCTGTAAGTGTGCTACTGGCTGACATTTTGAGCCTCTCAATTTCAACCTAGGACTCGACAAATAAACTCAGATTTTCTTCTTCCTCTCTGCCTTAATGTCAGTCTTATACCATATTCTTCTATGCCTGGTGCATGAGGACTTGGGTGCTATTTTCCCCTGCTGCTTTTTTCTCTTTGACAGAAAAATAGGCTCTCCACTGAAAGGCACACTTCCCAGCCATAGGTGGTGTGTCAAGAGTTCAGAAAGTTTAGACATCTGTATGGGGATGGATTCATCAGTGGATCTTGAAGAAGGAGGACTGTCTGTCTTTCAAGAGGAGTATGTATAAAATTACTAAATAGAAATTCAGATGCTGTATATAGGAGACTGTGTGTATACATAGATATAGATTATGTATAGGAAAACACATTTTTTTGTGTGGGGTTTTTTGGTTTGTTTTTTTACAATAAACCTATACAGACTTTACGGTGCTAGGCGTTGATTTCACAGCTATGAACCAAAACTGTGATGTCTGTCTGGTAGGAAGAAGAAAGCATTTGTAAGCCAAATTCTGCTCTCATTTAATGGAGATAAGTGTGACATTAATTCACTGATACCCATGCGGTATTAAAGCAGTTTGTATTTGCTGCTGAGCTTTTAAAGAAAGCCAAGCCACTTAATTGAGGGCATTAACTGGTTAAGTATTGAAAACTAGAGTTCAAGTACTGTAGCTTTTTCTAGATGTCGAGAGAATATTTTCTTTATTTTGCTTTAATTTTCTAAAGTGTACTTTAAAAATGTCTTTGTTTCCAAATTGGGAGGGTTGTAAATGTTGTTTTTCTTTCAGTAGTATGATTCCTGGTGAGAAAGTAATTTACAGTGATACTGTGTACTTGTGTATACTGCCTTGAAAATCTGTTTGAGAAAAGTTGGGTGGTTATTAGCATCTGAAATATCTCTGCAAAGAAATGGAGGCAGAGCTGTGATTTGTTGAAAGCCATTCAAAAATTCAGTGGAAAAACAGTTTCTAAGATCCAGGTTTATGTGTATGTTCTTTCCAAATTTTTTTTCTTTTTCCAAAGTTTTTGAAATGTTTGCTGTGGAAATTCTTGAAGGTGTGGGTGGCTTGTGACTTCTGTGTGTTTAAGTGCTTTATTTATTTGCTTAAATTTTCAGCACACTGTTTGGGTACTCTTTTTCTTGGTGTCATTACTTGAGAAAGCTTGGCGTCTTATTTGTGTGATCTTGTTGCTGTGATGTCCTCTTTCCTCCCTTCCCTGTAACTTTAGCATTGTACAATGCAGAGCAATTGTTTCATTTCTCATAAGGGAAGTGCTCTTTTCTGCAGTGGTAAGGTGGATGGTTGCCAGAATTGTGTTTTGAGCAACTGTTTATGTATGTTGAACTTGGACCTCCATAAAAATTAAGCTTCTTTTAACTCATACAGCAGTTTGTACCTCACCTTTTCAGAATCTTTCCTGTAGCCCCACAAAGTACATGCGTGCCACAGGTATTTCAGAAAAGTTTATCCAGAGTGTCTAAATATCTCATACAATATGTTAATGCGTACATTTAAACAGTAAGTATGAGACAAGATTTATGAAACAGACCAGCACGGATTCTTGCTGTGTGTAAGGTTTGCTTAGCTTGAGTGGGCTTTGAGGAACACTGTTGGTGCTGTTGGAGCAAGTAACTGTTAAGCTGCAAAATGCAGTTTAGAGAGGAAAAAGGGAATTTGTATATAACATTGCTACACTAGAAACTTTTCCCATAAAACTTTGTATGCTTTTGGGAAGTCAAAGATGGTGACAAGAGAGATAACCAGAAACTCTTGATTATAATCTCCAGCTAACACTGGAAATTATCTGCTGGAAAGCTGTATGTTCATAGGTATTGCTCAAAAAAGTTTTAACTGAAGGTTGAGGCAAATCCTTTTATAAGCTTGTATTTAGTCACCAGTTGAGGTAAAAAAGACAGTATAGGTAGGCAGTTTCACAGTGTGGTTACTTCTGTGGATCAGGAAATTCCCCCTCCCTATCGTTCCACCCCTCCATTTTTTCTGCCTGGTCCTCCTGAGTATCTGCTTCCTGCGTGTTCCTACTGCACTCTGAGCCACCCTGTGAGGAACTGATTTTAAAGCAACTGTACTAAGTAAAACTCAACTTTCCATTTAGAACAGACACTCACATTTTTTAGTTAATTTTGTTTCGGTCTTTTGTGCTTAAGGACTTCTGAACACGTTCTGTAGGGTGCCCTGAGGTTGGTTGGTCGGTCAGTCTGTTTTTACAGCAACTTAGTCATGACGTGCCAGAAGAGAAATGCTGAATTTTTCTTTTTAAAATAGTACTGCAAAAGAAAAATGAAAGAACTATTAATGCGATACTACTTTGCATATAGCAACTATCTCCCAGGCACAGTGTAATTTATGTAATACATAATGCTTTGCATCGGAAGTTATTATTTATGGGGGAGTTTGTTTAATAAGGATATCCCTGGGTGATTTCACTGTCTCATAATTTGCATTTACTTTGTGTTTTGTTTGTGCAGAAACATTTTGTGCAAATAACTGTAATTTGTCTTTTTGCTCTGCCAGATTCAAATGGCAACAGTCATTGAAGTGTCCCAAGGTAGGGAACAAGGTGGAATAGAGGAATCAGAGCAGGCATTGAGTTTCTCCAAGTTCTTTGGTGAAAGTATGGCAAGGGTTGGAATTTGCCTTCCATGGCCTCCTGCCATAGCCAGCCCTTGTGCGTACTTTCTGAACGTGGGGAAGGAATAGCTAGCTATTCCTCTGCTCTACTGTTGCACATTTAATATTTGTAAAATGACAGTGATTTAGGGGTCTCATTCTTGATTTGGTAAAGTAGGACTTTAGAAACTTGCTTCCTATTTCTTTTACAGTGAGGTGTGGAAGGTCACGAAGGAATTGGTGCTCTGAGGGATAGGCTTAGTAAAATGAATTTTTCTTACTAGTCTGTAGAGAGTGGAATTTACGGTTTTAGTCCAGTCTTGGCTTCATTAGCAGATGGATAGAGTAACTTCTGATGAATTTGATTGTTTAAAGTGAGCTTTCCTGGAAAAAAAGCATTAACAAAGTTTTAGACTTCAGGCTGACTACATGACATCTGAAGTAATGGATAGTCATTCACACCTATGTAAAATCAAAGGCAGTCAGAACAGTAGTGGGTTTTAAATTTTTTTATTTTTTTTTTGTATGGAACAGTAACATCTGAATGAAGTGCAAGCTAGTGCAAAACCAGATCCCGCATCAGTATTTGTTTTGGAGAGCTTCAGTAGCTCATTTGTGGTTTCCCTGCTTGTAAATAATGCAGTTATCCCATCTCCTGCTGAATGTTTTTATTCTTTGTATTTTCTGCTGATGAATGTGTCTGTTTCTCTGAGCTGTATTAAGGAAAGGTATAGAGCCAGTTACTCACTGATGCCTTGAGCTAAATCCCAGCTTGCACAGAAGAACTTAATGTTCTCCTGGAGGGTCTTGGGTCCTTTCCCCCTTCTCTTCTCAATTCCATGTAACAGAGGAAGCTTTCTTTTATGTAATATTAGTATAGTAAGTCCCTTCCATTTTGTGAGCTCAGTACTGTAGTAGGTGAGCTGCAGATTAAATGGAGAATTATTCCTTTGCTCATCCCTTTGAATGCTTTTTCCCTCTTGCTTCTTGTGCCTTTAACTGGTAGCTGAGACTGAACTGCCATGCTCAATAATCTCCTAGGCTTTGTTAGCACAGTCAAAATAATCTTTGTTTTAAGGTACTTTTCTGCACCAAGCATGATAATACTTTTCCTGTGGGTTGATTTAATTCCTCAAAAATGTTGCTGCAGATGGTTGCACTGGAAAAGAGGCGGTGTGTTTCTCTCTTGTGATTTCATTAATTGCATACTGTGCATCATTTTGGGGCTTATTAGCTGAGAAGAGTAGTTAGGATTCAAAACTTAAACACTGGAAGTGATCCATTAATATTTTTCTTTTTTATGTTGTTCACAGTGTTAAGGGAAAGGCAAACATAAGAAAAGTCAATGTGATAATATTTCTTTCCTTTTTCTTTCAAGCCTAATAGCTCAGGAAGGAAACCTTACCATGAAAAGAGAATTTGATCCGTCGCCATTTCAGTGGTATTGCAGAGCACTGGCCTTCTGGTCGTGTTCAGGGCATCGCCCTGTGCTTAGCTTCTGCACAAGCGTGGAACAAATAAATGGTGGTTCACAACTCTCTTTCCATGTTTGCTGAGAGTTATGCCTCATTCTTAAACCTTAGTGTTTTGATGTGAACTAAACATGAAGCCCAAAGCCTCTGTTCCCCCAATATATGTACCTTGCTTTTGAGAGGTTTCAAATTGGTGACAGGACAGGTAGGACCAAATCTTGTTTACCTAATTCTCAGAATTATTCCAGGTGTGTTGGGCATTGAGTATGACTTGAACGGTATAAAAGGATTGTCTTTGAGCCATTTGGCCTGGGATACTGTTCCTCCTGAATTTGAGGAGTTTGTGTTATATGTGAAAGCGTGCCCACTGCCTGGAAAATGTCTTGATCTTAGGCAGTCTCTAATAAGACCAGGAGCCGCCAGTCCTACCTGTTATTTGGAAATGCAAGGCCTAATTCATGACTGTGTTACTGCTTTTTTGTTTTATATCAACTGATGTTTTGAAAGCATTTGTGGAAGTAGAATCCTTCCATGCTCACTGGATGTTGAGCATTTTTTGCCCAGCCTTTTGGTTGCTGTTTCAGTGATAAAGATTTACAGCTCAGCTCCACAGTTTGTTTGACATCTGCATACCTGAGGGCAGTGAACTGATTGTAGGGTGAAATCTGTCTATGACAGCAGCAAGGCTAGCTTAGTAAGTTGAAGATGATGTATTGTGTAACTGTACCTTGTTGAGTGGTGAGGAGATTTTTATTTATCTCTGTCCCAGAAATACACCAGATCCTAAAGGTGTAAGACCAGACTAAGGAGTGACAATGTTGGTGTTACGAAGAAATTTACATGATACTCCCTGGAAGCGTTCAAGACCAGGTTGGATGACGCTTTGAGCAACCTGGTCTAGTGGAAGGTGTCCCTACCCATGGCAGGGGGGTTGGAACTAGATGAGCTTTAAGGTCCCTTCCAACCCAAACCATTGTATGATTCTATGTTCTTTCTGCATCTATGAACTATTTTGGCTGCTTAAAAGCTTGAGCTAATTCTGTTTTTGCATTAAAGGTCAGGGAATTCCTTCTAGTTTGAAAGAAAGGAAATCTGAGTATCATTTACAGCTTTAGCCAAAATAGGCCATATTGTACTTTATTCTCAAATGAGAAGGTAAGATCCATTCCACATTGCAATGGGGAGAGTCTTTCTGGGAATTGCTTTGCAGGTTAATGGTGTTCCTTTCTATACTCTTCTCCTCTTGAGTGCACTTGAGTGTAGAATAGGAAGCATCAGAATTCAGGAAGAAGGAGCTGCAGGGAACCAGCCCCTGTAGATCCCCTGACATGTTGTGAGTTTTAAGCACGCTGCAGAGAAGAGAGGCAGTGACGTTCGGTGCACTCTCCAGGGGCTCTGCCAGGTGTCAGGCCTTGGGGTGTCCTCCTCAGAGGACTGGTAGAAATTCGGTTTAGGAGCAACCTGAAGATGATTTTTGTGTAGATGTATCCTGAATTGTGTAAGTGGATTTTGTGTGAAAGTTTTGATGTTATTTGATTATTAAATGACTTAAGGATACAGCAAAAATTTCTGAAAATTTGTTTTGTTGCTAGTATGTATCTATGACAAAAATACTGAAAGAAATAATTAAAACTGTATAAACACAATCTGACAGAATTAACAATCTATCTGTGTGTGTCCTGTCTTCGTCTGCAGCTGTATGATTGTCGTGTTTTCCCTGCCCTCCCCCCCGCCCCCCCCAAATTTTGCATATCCTGTAGGACAGTAGGGCTCTGGAAATTCATTCAGATTTTATTGGGCAGTAAGCGGTCAAAGTGAGCTGTCAATGTAGTGAATGAAGTTGTGGTTTGCAGAAAAGGAAATTTTTAATGGGGGAATGGAATGATGCTATGGAGAATTAGATTATCTTGCTGACTGCTACAGAGGTTGTTTTTTTGTTGTTTGTTTTTTTTTTTTAATGTGATGCTGGATATTAACCACATATTTTGTATGTAGCCACGAATTCTGCATTCATCGCCATATGGATCAGTTAGTTGACTTCCTGTGGTTTGATGTGAAGAGATACTGAACTCTCAGCTGTCACTGAAATCAGTTGGAGCTCTGCTTTAAACGGTAAAGCTCTACATAATGTTATGTGCTCTAAAAAACTTCTATCTGGATTTCTAAAGTTATCGGTTAATATTGGATGACCACTTTCCCCCTTTATTATATCCCAATTTCCTTTGTCATAAAGGTGATAATATCACTGGCTCGTTGAAGGGTATTTGGAAAGGTAATGTATTTAGGATCCTGCCATAAAGAGTGCATTTAACAAATTTTGTGAGAATTCACAAGTTTTTCTGCAGAACAAATAAGATGTACTGTTTTCAGGAACCACCTGAATATATCTTATCTGAGCATGGGAAAGGCTGTAGACTGTCAACATTCGTACGTCCATGCCCTCTAGTTTGTCACCATCCCAGACTTTAATCTTCTTCAGGATTGATGTCTCAGCTTGTTCTTGTTGTTTGTGGGTTTGGGGTGTGGGTTTTTTTGGTGGTTTGTTCCCCCCGCCATTATAAGGCATGTATGGAAATCATATATATTTACTCTAGCTACTTTATTGTTGCAGCTGTAGTTGATCAGGACAGCCAGTTTCTCTGAGCATAACTCATACCATTTTTGAAAACTTCTGTTTTGGAAGAGATGAGTAGAATTTTTCTGAATTAAAATGAGGTGTGATAGAGTTACTGATACATGAGGAAAGGGAAAAATCTGTGTAAAAGATGTGGTGACAAGTTTCATTTGGCTTAGTCTCAATGTCACTATGTTTCGTAGATAGCTAAGGAGGGGGTGTACTGTGCTTAAAATAAGATTGTGTGTTAGAGAAGTAAGTTCATTTTAGAGTGCATGTTTAAAATTCCGGTAGATTCAGTGAGAGTATGTAAATGTATTTAAAGGCTTCCAGAGAGGGATCCTGTCTGCCTAAATTTGAGGCTTTCTGTCATGTACTCCTCTCAACCTTTAGGGGAGCATAGTTCAGCTTCTGCATAGTGCACCTGTCACTTTCAACACTTTGCAGCTGATGCTGTTGTGTCTTTGAACACCCACAGGTAATTCTAAAGCCACAGTCCAAAATTCTTTCTTTCTTGCTTGTTTGAGGGAGGGGTGATCCTAGGGAAGCTACAGCTGCAAGATGTTTCACTGCTTAAAGTAATGTGCCTCAGCCAGTAGGGAGGGAAGCCAGTGTTTCAATTCCAGCTGCAGTCACTTGTGGCTAGAAGACAGCATCCAGGCCCAAAGGTAAAGGACATTCTGTATCTCTTCTGCTTCACCATTTTTGGGAAAAGAGCACTGTGTTTTCCTTCTCTCGTGGCAGGCTTTGTAGTAGGAACATACTTTTCCAAACCTTAAATTAAGAAGGATAACACTGATTGTCTTTCCAAAATTCAAAGTATTGGTTTTTGTACTTTGCTCCTTTAAAATCTCACTGCTACAGAACAAAACCAAAGCAAACTGCTTCTCAGTTAATCACAAGAATATTTAAAGCTGCATTCCTGCCATTGTGCTGCGTATCTAGTATAGGAAAAACCTTCCTTTTGATGGAGATGTGGGCATCTAAAGCCCCTCTTCTCTGTCTTGGTAGGTACAGTACTAGCCCTGGTACTCTTGCTCAGATTCACAGAGTGCAGAACAGAGAAAGCAAGCCTTCCACAGAGGCAGCAGAGAGAGTATCTTCAATAATGGCCAAATCCTTAATCCTTACATCCATATAGCTACTTCCATGCTGTTTGGAGAAAGGAAACAAACAGTATACAGGTTATGCCTTAAACTGTGCTCCCATGTCATTATTTCATCGTTAGCGTCTCTTACTGAAAGTTTTCCTGCCCTTGGTAGTTTATTACTGTCATCTTTTCAGACCCTAAGCTTGGAAGCTTGCACACCATGCACCTTGCACTAGACTTGAGATCCCTTTGGGTAAAATCTTTCTTTTAAGCATACTTTAAAAGGTAGTCAGTTAATAACAGTATTAGATACTCAATCCATAGGGTTCCTGGCAGCCTGTCTGTATTCAGTGTAGAAGTAGTGCTGTACCTGGAGGGATACAGGTGATAATGGTGCAATTATATAGGCGGCAAAAAGGTTGCTGTACCTTGCCGATTTGTGCAGAATGATGCAAACTGCTTACCAGATCTAGCTAGGGAAATTCAAGACAGATTTTACTGGCAAATTAATACCATTTTTCTGATCATATTTTCTGAGTACTTCCACAGAAGTAGTCTGGAACCTGGAAAAGCAATACTTCTATTCAGTCTGACAGCAGATTTGCAGGGTATGGGGAAATTGGCTACAGGATCTTCTTATTGGTCTCCTTTGAAAGAGTGAATTTTGGTGGTATAGGTTTATCATATCAAGTTTACCTAAAAGAGAAAAGAATTGGCACAGCCTTATATTTTATGTCTTGCAGTGTTTTATGGCAGTATCAGTCCTCACGTTTGATTCTAGTCAAATTCCTGATACTTGCTTTCTCTGTTCTGTAGTTGCAAAATGTGGGCAACAGTTGGTAGGTGCTTCTTGGGAGTCTTGAGACTTCCTTAGCTGTAGTACGTGATGCGCTTTGGAGAACTTACATAAAATATAATGTTCAGTATTGAAAACCATAAACTAAGAATTTAATCTGGATCTATTATACCCTTCTCTGTTGATAGTCTCAGGGGAACAAAGGGTCCTTAGAACTAATTGAAGTGAATCTGTTGGAGCTTCCAGTGAGCCATGCTCCGAGAGAATACTGAAAGAGGCCAGGTCATGGCATGTGTACCCCATGTTTGTGGGGGAACTAAACTCTATGCATATGGAAGGGCTAAGCTATTGTATTGCACTTCAGAGCTGTCCGGAGCTGTTTCATTTATTTTTACCTGAACAATCCTTACCTTTTAATCAGAGGTTTATATGAAGTGTTGTGCAGTGTTGCTGCCTGCTTAGTTCTGCGAGAAGGATCTGATGTACGAATACACCCATGCTTACCACCTTGAGTGAAGGTATTTAGACTGTCTATATTTTGCTTGTGGTTTTTTTGTGGTTTTTTTTCCTTTTTTTTTTTTTCATGGCTACAAGTCCATTTCCAGTTAAAATGTGTAAAGTGGCATAGTTACAGAATCCAAAAGAAGTCTGAAATGGTTCAAATGTCTTGGCATTTCTTTTAGAAGACGGTCTGTATCATCTGTGATGTATTCAGGTCTAGTCTATGTTTTTAACTGTTGTCAACTTTTTAACTGATTTTTGTTTGTGAGGAAACAGTAAAGCATGTACTGAAAATAATCCTTTGAGGTGAACATTTCTATTCTTAAGAAAAAAAGCAAAATCCTCATGATAGTATTTTGCTGTCACCAAAGAGCTACCTGAGGTAGTCATCCACATTTTGACTGCTCCTGACATAAGCACCAAAGAAACCTTCATCTTGTCTGATCTTAACTGTTGATCTCACGCAGTTGTAACGAAGTGATACAGTAGTCACGTTGGTGTTGATATTTTATAAGGAAAATGTTGTTTTAAGGAGCACCTATGAAATTTGATTCTTTCAAATTCCGAAGAAACAAACTTTTTGTAAAATAATGGAAACTTGTCAATTGGCATGTGATACAGAAGAGATGATGTGTGGGGTTTTGATGCAGTTCATTCCAGCTCCCATATCTACATGCAGAAGACGGTTACTTTAATAGACTTGTACAAAACTTCTGAGTTTAGGCAAACACTGTGTCATTGCCTGATTCATAATATTTACAAAAGTCACTCTGCGTGCTTAGATATGACTGCAGTATCATGCAAAGCTTGTTAATTAAAAAATGTTTTTAACTTGGTTTTGAGATAAATTTCTGTTTCCTGGCTGTTCTAACAAAAGACAAATGACTTTTCTGTTATGTGTAGCCACTTTCTAATGAAACAGTTGTACATATTGATTTTCTAATACTTTTTATTTAGAAATCTTTTGGGCATTTACGGGTAGATGGATAGTTGTGTGAGAACAAAGCATGGTCCAATATAAAAATAAAGTGATTAAATGTGAAAAATAAGTGTTATTAAATAAGAGTTTATTTAATAATCGCTGCTGATCTGCTGTCCATTCAGGTAAAACAGGATTTGCAGACTTTTAAAATACAGATGTACATTTAAAAAAATTTGAAGTAAAACAAAATATATATTCTTATACACAGAAAGTCTGCAATATATAGAGATAATTAGAGCTGTGTGAGTGTGTACATATTTTGGTGCATATTAGAGTATCAGCTTGGTTTTTTTGTGTGGTTTCTTGTTTTATTATTTCTGAAGGCTTACAATCAAATTTTGTAAAGAATTTTTGTGAATTAAAGTCTGGATCATTTATGAATATATTTTAGGTTTGGAAATTGAGTTGTGGGTAAAAAGTTGAAGGAGGATGTTGCAGTGATTAAAAATATGTATTGTTTTTAATTCAGAAAATCCATTCCATAGTGATGACACCTAACTCCAAATGCTCCATGTTTCTGAGCACTTTTCAGGAAGGCACAACCACGCTTAATTTTGTTTCTGAAGTTATTCTTGCATTGCAGATGGGATGCTGGAGGCAGAGCTTGCTGTAAACAGATTGCAGCCAAGTGGAATTTGATTGTGGGGGTCCAGATAGGAAGTAATTAAAAGTTTGAGGTTTCATTTACTTGGGTTCATTTTGAGCACCTTAATGGATGTCTTTGGTTTTGGAAGCCTGACCCACAGCATCGATAGATAATATCGAATGAATGGCTGTTACCAAAGAGTGAGAACGGTGGTGGTGTTATATTTGAAGAGCCTAATGTAAAGAAAAGTGAAGTGCTTTCCCACTGACCGTTTTTGCTAAATCAAAGCTAACACTAATATGTGGCCAATAAAGATGTCAGATGGCTGGGCTTTTTTCAGACTTCAGAAATAGCGTTTGCATATTGCAATACATGCATATTTTACGTTGCAGTATGGGAAAGACTTTTTTGCAGCTTTCTTATATTTATTGTATGTATTAGAAAGGGCCCACCGTGGTCTCCTCTCTGGGGACAGCAGAGCACTCCCTGCTCCGGAAGCCTGAAGCGCCTCCTCCCGTCCTCTGACCTGGGTGCCCTCAGGGCCGTTTCTCTCGCTTTTTTCCTCACTCCCGTCCGTA